>CM035789.1:27956797-28247962 GCA_020466265.1 Siphamia tubifer
GACATATTTAAAAAAAAAAAAAAATAGATCTGGAAAATCTTAAATCAAGAATTTTCATTTGTTCCACTGATAGATTTCTTTGACTAGAAATGAGGAAAAATATACTTGGTAAGATTTAGATTTTTCTTTCTTTTTCAGTGTATCTCCCAAAATGTTGGTCCTTTTAACTTGCCAAGATATTTGTTGTGAAGATGGGACTATTCCTCAGCTGTAGGTACCAAACTGGCCAGTTAAAGCATCTATATGTTCTCCCAGGACTGTGCAGATACACACAGAGATGCTCTAAGATAGTGTTTTCAATTCAAATCTTACCCATTTCTAGTCAAAATATCTCATCACACTTAAAACAAGACTGAATCACCTACAGAGGAACTATAAACTAAACTATAAAGAGCTTATTTTTACACAGTAGATCTTTAAAATCTTATTTCAAGAAATCTTAACAAGGTCATTTTCACTTGTTCCATTGGCATATTTTTTTTTGTGTTGCTTAAATAAAGCAAAAACATCTTCCAACGGAGCAGTTGAAAATTATTTGTCAAAATAATCAGTTCTTATATCTCATTGAAAAGTTCCTCTTTAGGTGATGATGTGTGTGATGAGATATTTTGACTAGAAATGAGGAAAATATACTTGATAAGATTTAGATTTTTTACAATGTTGTGAAACATGTCAGAAAGGCTGAGGCTCAGGGGGGACCCTATGAATCATACATTTACAATATATCCACAAAAACATAAATTGGATTTCATAAACACCTTAAATAATCAGCAGATTTTTATATGTCTGGTTATTTGTGCTGTTCTGTTGCTGTGATGTTCTTGTTTTAATGTAAGAAAGCACAAAACATTATGTTTGAAGATTCTCAAGTTAAATCCAGCCAGGGGATACATATGTGTATATGTGTGTGTGTGTGTGTGTGTGTGTGTGTGTGTGTGTGTGTGTGTGTGTGTGTGTGTGTGTGATTAAAGTAAGAATAAAATGAATAAAGTTAATGTGAATTGAACTAACACTTTAATAATAATACATTTAATGTGGATTTAACTAACAACAATAAAGTTAATGTGAATTGAACTAACATTTTAATAATGATAAAGTTAATGTGAATTGAACTAACAATTTAATAATGATAAAGTTAATGTGAATTGAACTAACAACTTAACAATAATAAAGTTAATGTGAATTGAACTAACAATTTAATAATGATAAAGTTAATGTGAATTTAACTAACAATTTAATAATGATAAAGTTAATGTGAATTGAACTAACAATTTAATAATGATAAAGATAATGTGAATTTAACAATACATGCCAACCATTGAAAAATAAAATTATTTTTCTGGATGAATACAGTCAAGAGTAATTAAACATGCACTGGAAACTGATGACATATCACTTTACCATCATTTATCATCAGACACAACACCCACCGCCGCTACAAAAATCTCCCAGATTGTGCTACTCAAATGTTGGCAGGTATGGACGAAGGTCCGTGACCCACTGAAAATGGGTTTGTGATCCACTTATGTGTCAGTTTAGTTCAGTTTTATTTGGAGCACACAATCATCAAAACATCATTGTAAATGGTCAACATTTTATTTTTTTTTCTTGTACTCGACAAGGAGTGCAAACCAAAATGCAAATAGACACTGCATTAACACACAATATACTTCTGTATGTCCTTTATATCATTACCACAAAATAACCATAACCATAAACATTACTTATAATTCACCTCATACAATCTGATATGATCAACTAAAGTACTAGTATTAGTAAAGCATTAATTTGTAGTGAAAGTACATTGACTTTCACTACAAATCAATTACATAAACAATAATTAATAGATATGATCCACAGACACAACAGCTGAGAATGACTGGTCTAAACAGACAAGTCCTTTATAAACTCTAACCTATATATAAACGTGTTCAGATCTTATGAGTGTCTTGGATATTTCCTTCAATGCTACGTTAACAGACATGTCATGAATCCAATGATTATTTGTGGGACCTTGAATATCTTTCTATTTCAAACAAATAACTCTTTTGATTCAAAAGAGGATGTCCCATTATAATTTCCAAAACAAGTGTTCACAAGATCTATCACATCACAGGATCCCATTTCGGACCTGATCCAGCCCTGACCATTTTAGGCTCGTTTGTAACCAACACCAACCGGACAAGCCTCGAATCTTTGGGCTAAATATAGACACAGAGCCGAGGCAGGAGCTCACATGCCTGCACAGACTATTCCTGGCTCCGAAGGTTCAGGACAAGAGGTTGAATGAATTATCACATTAATAGCCTCCTAAAATCTTGCTGTAGAGTAATGAGGTTGGAAGAAAAATGTATGAAGAAGCAAGAAAAAGACATAGAGCAGCAAGTTTAAACTAAAAGGTACTAAAACTGTCAAATATACAGTTCATAGGCCAAAGCGGCCTACTAATGCGTCTAAGGGATGAATGATTGAAATACAGATGTTAGATATTCACAATCAGTGGTGTTAAAATATGCTTTGTTCACATTCCACATACAGACCAATATGATCATAATAACCTATAAATAATGAAAATGCCAACATATTCTCTTTATTTTACTGTAAAAAGTAAAATTTCAAATTTATATTGGCATTAAAAAACTGTCCTATCAGACAAAATGTTAATAATTGGAACAAATATGAACAATCTGAATGTCTTACAAGGCATAAATGTAACTTTAATGATATTATGTTCCTGAATGTGATATGAACATGTCTAAATAAAAGATAAACTAAGGTAGAATATCATAATCATAATAATAATAATAATAATAATAATAATAATAATAATAATAATAATAATAATAATAATAATAATAATAATAATAATAATAATAATAATAATAATAACTTTACTTTTTTCACTCTTATTATGTTACTGCTCCAGTCCACTCCAGATCATATTGGACTGAATGTGGCCCCAGAACTAAAATGAGTTTGACCCCCCTGGTCTGGAGGAAGTAAAGGGAAAGGAATGAAAAACAGTCGTAAAAAGTGATTCATTGTTAAACCATTTGTGTTGTACTTTCTTACCAGACACTGGTCACAGCTGCGTCCAGTGACAAGACGCTTGCAGAAGCAGTCGCCGCTGACCGGGTCACACTGGGCGTTACCTGAGACTGTCCCTCTGTGGTCACACCGACAGGCTGACAGAAGAGAGGGGGAGGGTCAGGATCTGATTTAATAGTCTTTGCAAAGCAGGTTTATCACTTTAAATTGATGCATAAATCATTTTTCATGAATCATTTTTCAACTTCTGAAATAGTTTATGGTTAATAGATTTGAAACAGAAGAAGTCAAGAAGTTTGGCGTATTGATGTTTTATGTCGACTCAATATTTAGCAGCATGGAGTTAGTGCTGCATCATGTAACCTGTCAAATCTCACATCTGGCCAATTACAACATCTTATCATTTCACAAGTAACTTTAATTAACTAATGTTAAATTATTACCATTTTTATCTATAAACATTTAGCTTTTCAGTTATTAATTGTAAAAAAAAAAAAATTACACACAAAAATGCATTATGCGTTGGTTCTATTTTTAAAAAAATGTCTGGGTTACTTTGTTTCCAGCTGTTTTGGAGGGTAGAAAAATGAGTTTACTTTTGCATTCATTACCATGACGCAGTAATAGGTGTCTCTGATTGGCTCAGAGATTGAATGCGTGAAGGAACACTCCCCCATCCTCTCTCCTTCTGTGTGTGTTTACCATCCCAGAGTAGCATCCAGCTTGGTGTCATGCCATCACTTGTTTTGAAAACTTGCAGGAAAGACAGAACACTATTTCCACAAAGAGCACATGAACCAGTTTGCTCCACTGCTTTTTTTTCAAGTTTGTGCAGCTACTGTGGCGCTGTCTTCTCTTGTAGATGCTAATGCTAATGCTACTTCACATTCACTGCAATGGGGGATGGGCTGGGGGGAGTGTTATATGCATTCCGTGGGCGGGCTTAACCCCACGTGGGTAACGTCAATGTCCACATGATGGAATGTGGACAGGCATTTGCTGAGGTACTCGTTTTGCTGTGTTGTTTTCTATGAAGGGTAAATACAGCCAGTGGAGGTCACACTCAATAGTCGTGACTAGTCGACTATTGAAACAGTCATTCGTTGCAGCCCTAGATTTCGCCTGTGGACCGATCCTCAAATCATTATACAGAAGCACATCTTCCAGGCTGGTTGAGGCCCCGCCCACAGCTCCATTCACCCCCAGAGACACTAAGTGTCAGGGGGCGGGACAAAATCATGGCATTTATCCAATGACCATTGAGTTTCGAGACAATGAAACTGGCAGCTCTCTGTTTTATGCTATGGACAAATGCATTGACCATTGACCAGATGAGGAAACTACACTATAGGAATGTACGAGATGTGAACAACATCGACTCAGATGATTAGTGATAAGTAGCTGGTTCTGAATGAACTTGTCTTTAAGATGAACATGTTCTAATGCATTTGTAGTCAGTGAAATGTTGTAACACAACTGTATGTATTTGACCATTTAATTTATGATATTTTAAGGAATCCCCTTTGTTAAATAGTAATAACCTCTTAATAAAGCTCTAATAAAGCTTCATGGGAGGCTCAGTAACCAATGAGATCTGACACTTAACAGAGAGGTATAAGCTCACACTCAGCAAAACAGCAATTGACTTGTGCATCTGTGTTGTGTGTTATAAGAGCTTATTAATGATTAAGAGGCAGCTCAGAGACTAGTTAATAACCTCCTTATAAAGCAATTGTGAATCTTTTATATGAGCAGTTTTATTTTAAAGTGGAACTGTAATTTAATACTTAACTCTCTTCAGCTCTAAACATTTGGGGAAAATTGAATTAGTTACAGTTAATACTGAAAATCAGAAGCACAGATGTTCAGTTCCAGTAGAGTCTGTACTCACGTTGGCAGCCTTCAGGGTTTTCAGCGCTCAGGCCAAAGAAGCCAGTCTTGCACTTGTCACAGCGAGCCCCCTCCACATTGTCCTTGCACCGACACTGGCCTCCCAGCAGGCCGAGGGAGGGGTTGGTGTGACTGTCACAGATCCCCCCATTTTGAGATCCATCTGGGTCACAGTCACAGGCTGTGGATGGGAATGGAAGACACATTTAAGAAACTATCAGACTGCTGCATGGGGCTGTTGTTTCTGTAAACACCTGCTGAACCGTTAAAGACACAAACATCCACCTTTGACCAAACCCATGTACTGATCTGAATGGTTTAATACCTGTTGATTCATTAACCCTAGTCAAAGTACTCACACTCTGTACTTGAGTAGAAGTATAGCTACTTAAGAGAAAATATATTCTGATAAAAGTACTGATTCAAATTGTCTACTTAAGTAAAAGTTTAAAAAAAAAAGTAAAAATTTCTCAATTGTAAAAAAAAAAAAAGTCAAACTGCCTTCTTTTGTTTTTGCCATGAATGTAATCATACTTATTTAATCAGGAATAATCTGAAGAATTTCAAAAGTAAACAAAATAAAGCCTTTAAAAGTGAGTTCATGTGTAGATCAGGTCACAGTTACTCAGTTTAGTGGATATGGACAGGAAATTTTGGAAAAATTGAGAGAAAAAAAAGTCACAATTGACATAAAAAATCATTATGTGATTAAAAAAGGTTATATATATGAGATTTTAAAAAATCACAATTTTAGGACAAAAAGTCAAACTTGTGAGATAAAATGTCAAAATTATATGTTAAAAAGTGAAAAGTGTGAAATAAAAACTAAAAGTTGTGAAATAAAAGGTCAGAATTATGAGATTAAAAACTTAAAATTATGAGATTAAAAAATGAAAATTACGAGATAAAATGTCAAAATTATGAGGTAAAAAATTAAACGTGTGAAATAAAAAGTCAAAATTGTGAGATAATAGTTATATATAGTAACTATAACAGATAAAGCCACAGCTTCTCTTTCCCTCTGAATCCATTTATTTTTCACATTTAGTTTATTTGTTTAGTTTGAAAAAGTAATGAGTCTATTCGGAGAATGTAATGACTATAAAGTACAGATATTTATACAAAAACGTAGGAAGTAAAAGTAAAAAGTTCAGAGAAAAATAAATCCTCTGGTAAAGTACAGATACCTAAAAAACCTACTTAAGTACAGTAACGAAGTACTTTTAATTAGTTACTTTCCACCTCTGAATCATAGCAATATGTAAATAATTAGTGTAAAATACAGTTTGTCATTTTCATGGTTATTAGATATAACCCATTTGGATGTTCAGATGATCCGTAGTTACCGTAGCAACACCATCATCTTCTACAGCATTAATTCACCAGTAAAACCAATGGAGTTGGATCAATGACAATGGATGGAGACACTTGATATATGCTCAGTTAATTAAAAACTCATTTTTTCTTCAGTTTTCTGTTTGTGATATAATAACCCTCACCTTTAATCTGAGATTTTATGAACATCTAGATGAAATTAAATATAGAAAAATACCAGATTTTCACTTAAAAACACAATATGCAGGTGATAATGTTACACAGTCATAAATCACTTAATAAAGGTTAAATATGAAGAAAAAATATTTTGGGAACCGTCACAAGACATATAAAGACTCACCTATACAGACTCCAGGGTCCCTGATGTCCCTGAAGGGGTCTTTGTAGTAGAAAGGTTTACACATCTCACAGTTGCGTCCCATTGTGTTGTGCTGACAGTCGTCACACACTCCTCCGCTGCCGTTGCCAGTGGCCAGATACACCGCCATGTCGAAGTGACACTTATTTGAATGGCTGTTACAGTTACACTCTACAAACAAACACATTCATAGTAAACTGATAAAGTGGTGTTGAGGTTTTTTTGGGTTTTTTTTTGCAAAACACTTAAGTCCAAGTACATCTGTTATCATACATGTTGGACCAAAGTTTAGAATATTTTTTTTTATATAAGTATTTCTTTATTAATTTTATTTAGTTTTACAGGTGACTCACTTATTTTACACATGTTTAAGTATTTTTAGTTAAATTTTGACAAACTAGCTTTTGTTTATTTTTTGAAAAGACAAAAGAAAACAAAACACAAAAATATATAATAAAAACCAAAACAACAACAACAACACATGGTCACTGCGGGTTTTGCAATAAAATAACCCTAACCCTAACTTAAAACAAATGAAGGAACATAAAGGTGGGGTATCTAGTCACTCTCTGGGTGAATTGTGATTCTATCTAAAAACTCTGAGAAGAAAGTCTTGTATAATAAATGTGGTTTTGGACTCATCTATGTATCTTCATACTCACTCTTGCAGGCGTTGGTGTTGCGTCCTTCAGCCGGTCTCCAAGGCAGGTCATTATAGAAGTCGTCACACTGCTCACAGTTTAACCCCTTGGTGTTGTGGTTACACACACACCTGCCATGCACCTTTAAAATGAGATGCAAAAAAACACCATCACCTTTAACTATAACTGCTTCACATCCTGTAAGAGGATATGAAAGACAATAGCTATGTTTTCATGATACTTTTTAATTCATCAGTATTTATTGTGAATAAAACAATTCAGAAATAAAGGAGTTTCCTTCATGTTTTCATGGAAATGTTAATGCCAAATAAAGTTGGAACTATTTTTGTCATTTAACCCATAAAGACTCAAATATCTACTGATCTAAACTGTTTAATACTCCATTAATTCTGTCAATACATGTAAATTATTGGTATAAACCCTTTGGACGTTCAGATGCTCTGTAGTTACCATGGAAACACAATCGTCTTTTACAAGGTTGATTCCCCAGTAAAACCCATGCAGTTGAATCAATGACAGTTGATGAGACACCCTTGGTTCATGTTCAGTTAATTATTATTTTTCTTTTTTACTGATATAATATGAACATCTACATGATCTAAATTAAATATAGAAAATAACTTGATTGACTGACAAAACATAACATGCAGTGGACAATATTATAAAAGAAAAATGGTGAGAAATCACTTAAGAAAAGTTAAATATAGAGAAGAAAATATGTTGGAATTAATAAATAAGTTGTACTTGTTTTTTATGGGTTAAGACCTGAGGGTACAGAGGGTTCTGACTGGGCAAAACATGGACGTAATGTCTTGATGTCCATCAGAAGACAACAATTGTGTCCATCTTCTGTTTCATTTCATTACGACAAGCAATATACTTCGTGTAATTTTTTTAATTAATTTTTGGAATAATTATGAAACAGCAGCTCGACTGAATCAACATACTAATTCATCTTGGAAAATGTTCTCATAACAATCCTGGCAATGTGAAATATGTACATAATCGTGACACAAAAAAACAAAGAACATGGACAGAATGATGGGAATAAAATTAACCCTTTGATGCATCCTGGTCACTACAGTGGACAGTTCTACTACAGTTGGTCTCTTGTATATTCATAGGTTTTGTTGTTTTAGCTCCATATCAGTCAGTTCATATCATTACTGTAACTTGTCTGTTCTTAATACCTGATCATGTTTACCTGTAAATCAATTTTTTTTGTTATTAGACTGTAATTAACAGTCTTCTTAAACACAAACTGCATTAAAAATATTTTATTTCATTGTGTTCTAATATAGCATTTTAAATACATGTTTCTTTGCTTCAAAGCTTAAACACATTGTCCAGCTGAACACATTGCACCATGTATTAACCATTTGTTACTCATGTGTAAATGGTTTGTTTATGGTGTATTAACCATTTGTTAATGTTTATTAATGTATTGCTCATACACAATTAATCATAAAGCATTTCTTCACATGGCTACAAATGGTTTCTTCATAGAAAAAAAAGAACAAATGCTTTGTTTATGATAAATTGTGTATGAATAAACCATTAACACATAGGTAACAAATGGTTAATAAATAATGAACAAACATTAGCAAATAGGTAATAAATGGTTAATACATAGTGAATTATGTGTAGGTATTATAAAGTGTTCCCACCATTTTTGTAACTCATTTAAAAAGATGTCAATCACATAGCTTTTTTTATGCCTAAAGATGAATATGAACACTTAGGAAAAAAGGTCTTGACTAAGGTTTTCATAATTCATGCATCAAATGGTTAAGGAGGAATAAACTGTATCCATGTCTGTGGTATTATTTAATTTGGAATTAAAAGCCAATGACTTTATTCTGAATTAAGTTTATTTGAGAATAGTTGGTTTCAACTGGAATTAGGTGTTTGCGTGGTAATCTTAAAGTGGAATTAACCTTTATTCTGAAGTAAATAGAAATAAAAACTCATAAAAACAAGCACACTGAGATGACTTTTGTTGGTTTCTTCACTCACCATTCCTTCTATATCATCCCTGATGCCGTCGATGGGGGCGCACTCGGAGGCGTGGCCATAGCAAAAGCAATTTCCACGGACAACGAGTTCATATATAGCATAATAATACTTTTCTTTAATTTCCGCTCTGGTATCCAGCAGGTTGTCTCCTAGTGTATGGAGTTTGGTGAAATTTACTCTCAAATTGGTGATCTTCAGCTGATCTGTAGAGGGGAGATAAATGTTTTAGTGAGAATATAGTGTAATGTTACATACCACAGAACAGTAAGTTAATAATGTCTTTAAAATGTCTAGAAAAGCAGACAAAAACAACACAAAATTAACCCACTCAGGAGTGAATGTCACAAAATATCATTGTAACTTTTTCCTTCTTCCTCAGCAATAGGAAATTAAGGCCAATGGAGCATGAACCAACAAATTTGGTGCAAAGGATTATGGGTGAATAATAGGTGAAGATCAGGGATAGTCACAGTATTACATATGACTAATTTCATAGAGGTTTAAAGCATTATCTAAATCCTAATGTGACAATAAAAGAGTGAGTAAGTCTGTTTCATGAAGCACATGCACTCTGTTAAAATGATAACAAATGTAGAAAATCTTGTTTTATTTTTTAAAGGAAGCATTTAGTAAACTAAAAAAAAATATTAAATCACTGGTGACAAAAAGAGAAAAGTAACAGATAACATTAACATTTCACATCATAAAACTTACATTCTGATAAAAATAAAACAAAATGATCACTCACTTAATTCTACATTTCAATTCTTTCTAAAATATACATCAAGCTGAGTTAGGACAGTTAAAAGGATCTCTAAGAACATGGAGGTGCTGTTACTTTGACTGTGAGGAGGGAAAAAAAAAGAGCACATCGACCAACAGGCAGATGCAAGATTTTTTTTTAAATATTGGCCCGATATATTGGCCGGGCCGATAGTTAAAGCTACGTGCAGAATGAGATTGAGAAGAACCATAGAAGAGTCTGCATCACTGTGAATATTTAAAAAATTTTTTTTGTTTTACCTTACATTACTTGTACAGTTTAAGAAAGTTGATTTACCTCTATCTTATTTTATCGTATTTTAACTTGAATATGTTATATTTATAACTGTATTCCTTGCACATTTGCCGACATTACTTTCATGTCACTGCCAATATACATGTACAATCAGCATGTGACGAATAAAACTTGACATTTTAAACTTTGAAACTAAAATGCAACTAAAATGCAAACTGCTTTTGACATATGTTTAATTGAAGTCTGCGTCACTGTAATTTTGCCTGATGTTTTGATATGGTCTAAATTCTATATTGTCTGTATTGATGGCATATTAACCTAGAAAAAAATTCAAATTCAAATTTTTTGCATTTATTTTAGTGCAAACAAACCCTATTACTTTATGAGCTTGCTTTAAAAAAAAACTATCTAACGAAAAAGGTGTGAATAACCTGAAATTTTTTTAAATGTCTCAAAAAAAAAATACATGAAGGTCTAACAATATTATGCTTCAATATATCATTTACACATGTTCATTATGGATCAGATCTATCGCAAAGGCACTTAACTGTTAAAATTGTGCTTAATTTTCTTTAGAAATTTCAGTTTGTTCATATTCCTTCATGTTTCTCACATTTTATTGTTACAGGATAGTTTGTAAGTATAAATATTTTCCCAATTTAATGTTATTTTTTCCACTATAAGAAAGACAAAAATTTGAAGTTGTCATTATTTATAGGCATAATCTCCATTATTTTCACATCAAAATGAGAAGAAAATATGAAGTAATTCTTTTAATATGTTATTCTGCTATAATTTGACTGAAGACCCTATTGGTCTCAATGTGGAACCTGAACTAAAATCAGTTCCACATCTTTTACTACGTATAATTTTTGCACTTTGCAAATTCATCCTGGGGGCCGCATGGGAACCTTAGCCGGGCTGCATTTGGCCCCCGGGCCACATGTTTGAGGCCCCTGTTTCAGATAGAAATCGAGATTGTCTTCATTCATCTCTGTTTATAAGCTATGGATAGCTATTACCCTATATCTAGATGTAAATTATGACAATAAGTTGCAGATGTATTTTAAGTTACTATTTTAAGTCACCTGAAGTGAAGTTATGACAGTGGTTGATGTGAGAAGGTTCATACATGAGGCAAATATTGTAGCAATACAAGCAAAAATACATAAAAACAGCATCCCCGTGTGCAGTCTAAAGCAACATTATCACAAAATTACCACAAAATGATGTGGTAATTTACACACAAATAATAAAATAAAAAAAAAAAAAACAATGATTTTTACAATTGTTGCTGTTCATGATTCTTTAAGCTTCATTTCAAGCCTTTCTTCCAGTCATGCTTTTGTAGTTTTCTGATGATATAAACCCTGCTGGAGGCAATTGTAGCAACAACGTCGATAAGATGGATGGAATATTACACAGGGAGGATTTAAAGGTTTTTAATGTGTTTTCCCCCGCTGACTCTATCTGCAGTAACAGAACCCCTGTGTGACTGACTCCAGCTAATCCTTCCACCTCTTCCACACTGAGATGCTGTTTGTTTCTTCTCATGCTCGAATAGCAGAATGGAGAGGGGTCCCACAGGCTTTTAGAATGTTAACGTCTTTAGTAAATTGATGGAGCCGGTGTTAGATAAAGTTCACTACAGAACGACGAAGCCTAACGACCTTTTCTCCTCACCTGAGCCTCTTTGACAAAAGCGTCGACATAAATATAAATCACGACGCTACTCAAACAGAACCACTTTAGATGCTGATTTATTGTCTTGACAGCGCCAGATAATAACGTATGGATTTTTCAGCTGTGAGAAGGTCAGGGGTCATCACGAGAGTCAGTTCCGTTGAGACATTTAACAAGAGAACAAGACAACCTTTGCTGCTGCGTTGAAAACTGAGCTGGGGATTCTGGGAAAGGCTCTCATGTCCTGCCAGTCTAAACACGAGGAGGTTAGGACACAGAGGCAGTGTGGGAGAGGAGCAGCTGCTTTTTACATCTGTCCACATCTTCCACACAGCAGGGCCATGTTTCACACCCCCAGAGAGACAGGCTGTTACAGATACAGCTGGAGGACAACCACTAAATCCAACTCGATTGTGTAATATTAAATGATATGTATAACCTTCTGCAGAACTATAAAACTTCAGCAAAATAGCTCTGACTTGACACTTCTATTACAGTTTTATATTCTCTTCTAATATTAATCAGCCTTTGTATTTAGTGAGGTATAAAAGGAAAAAGAAAAGTGCACTTCAGCACTTTTAACCTTTTAAAAAACAGCCAAAATCACCTTTTAGAAATTTGGGCTGTTAAATGATTAAAGATTTTAATCAGATTAATTACAGGGTTGTTTTTGATTCATTTTGATTGTTCAAGATTAAATATTTATTTTCTAATCTATATTAATTGTTGTCATTTGTCATGAGCTAACAGAGTCAAGAAATAAAGGAATATATCTGCACTTAATGTGTTTGTTTTAAGCTGTGTGACACATTAACCTAGTGTCAGCAGAATTCCTGACTAATATATGCTTCACATTAACAGAATGTTTTTAAACTGGAAGTGCTTCGGTGAAAAGAACTCTCTAACTGGCAGAGTGTGCAAAACACTTTATTTCAGTCGATTTTTCAAATGTATTTATTTTTTTGTCGGCCTGGGTTTTCTCTAGTTTCCTCCCACCATCCAAACACATGCACTGATAGGTTAATTGGTTAATCTAAATTGATTGTCTATATATGTTCAGCCCTGATATGTACTGGAGACTCATACAGGGTGTACCCCGCCTTTGCCCATTGTAGCTGAATTAGGCCCCCAGTGACCCCCATGACCCTAGTGAGGATAAAGCGGGTTCAGACGACGAAACAAGACTTTTGGTTTTGATCATGATGCACTTTACTAAGCAAGTTACGTTACGTTAAGTTAAGTTAAGTTACGTTAAGTTACGTTAAGTTACGTTAAGTTACGTTAAGTTACGTTAAGTTACGTTAAGTTACGTTAAGTTACGTTAAGTTACGTTACGTTACGTTACGTTAAGATAAGATAAGATAAGATACTCTTTTATTAGTCCCACTAGGGGAAATTCAGTAGTTCAGGTCCTTCTCTAGGTTGATAGAGCAGGTCGTCCAATGATAAAAGACTCCAAATGTCCACATGTCCAAGTGTCCTTGGGCAACATAGTCAACCCTAAATGGTTGACTATGTTGTGAATCTTAAGCATCATGTGACAAAGGTGTGTCAGTGAAACCAAACTGAAGGTGGTTCAGTCAAATATTGTCTCTGTGTGTTTTTGTCCAGACACTGTAAATAATATTGACTTGACTTGGGAAGAAAATGTCTAATATTCAGCCCACACATTCACATCCTCCTACACCAGGACCTATGCCTTGGGGCGCTGCGGTGGAGTAGTGGTTAGCGCTTCCACCTCACAGATAGAAGGTTCTGGATTTTGTTCTCGGTCAGAACTGAGCCTTTCTGTGGTGAGTTTGCTTGTTTTCTCTGTGTAATGTGGGCGTCCTCTAAGTTCTCTGCTTTCCCCTAATATCAAAAACAGGTCAATTTTCCTGTCAGCAATTCTTGACCAACACACTGATGAAGACTGATAGAGTTCTATGTGTTAACTGTCGATGGTAATCATTAATGCTCTGAGGAGGTAATACTACTCACAGTCTGTACTTAAATAGAAGTAGAGCTAGTTGGGTGAAAAAAAAACACTGATAAAAGTAGAAGTACTGTTTCAACGTCTTTATTTAAGTAAGTTTTTTAAAAAGTACGACTTCTCAATTGTAATAAAGCAACAAAAAAAAAAGTTAACAGGTTTTTTTTTTTGCCATGAGTGAAACAATAATTTTATAATATTTAACCAGGAAAAACTGTAAAAGTTTCAAACATATCCAAAAATAACACTTGTTGTAATCTAATATAGCTGATCAGGTCACCATACTCAGTTTTGTGGGTATGGGCAGCACGGGCGTCGTACCTGTGGGGGATGGGGGTGTTGCAACATTCCCACTTCTACAACCATATAATTTCATACCAGCCACTTTTTCCTGAGGTTATATATTGTATCGTTCCACTGGATGGAGGAAACGAACGCAGAGTTGGTCTATTGCAGGATAAACGGTCACTGTTCTATTCTCATATATGGTCTGTAGGGACTGATAGTCAGTCCTTCCCATCACCTTCATGTTCATGTGCACTAGGGATGGGACATGATTTTCGAACATTCATGACATGCTTGAATATATTAATTTTGAATGCTGTATTATCTGTATTATGTTTCACTTGGAAAGGATGATGTATTGACTTGCATTGTACAGTGGCTGACGGGAGCCAACGCACTGCATCGACAAAATGCTGCAAACACAAGAAAGATGCACAACCAAAATAAAATGCCCCTCACCTGGCAAAGTTGGCGAGTGTGTACCTCTCTGTGCCTGCAACGTCTGTGCCATCAGAGAACATGTTCTCAACAAACAACGGATTAATTATGAATAAGATGCACACACGCCTCTACCACGAACATGTTGATGTTATTATTATTATTATTTTTTTTTATAAAAACCTGGCATAGATTCATGGAACTATTGTTCGACATTATAACTGAAATCAGCTGTTCCACCTGGTTCTGCCTAGACAGTTAAATGAAATGCAGCATTGGCTGCAGTTATTGTGATTTAAAGACTTTTACTTGTTTCATAAATTGCTCAGGGAAGATCAACATGTTGTATGATTTGTAATATTCTTGTTTATTCAGTAAATGTTTGGTTACCTCTTTGACCCTTTCTGTCATCGTGTGTGTGTGTGTCGGGGGGGGGTGGAAACACTTTCGATTTTTGAATAATATTCGAATAATTTCTAGCGAATTTCGAATAGTGTTTTGGACCAAAAGTCACATCCCTAGTGTGCACCAGACGGGCCAGTTTCTTTGTAGTTTAACCATTTAACCATAAGGTTGCCGAACCAGGCTGATATCCCATAATGGACTAAGCTTTCCAATACCGCTTTGGTAAAATAAAAACATGATGCCCTTGGTCACACCATACTGTGTAAAAAATGTAACCTCTGTTGCAGACGAGAACACAAATTTTCAACGTGGGCATTCCAGCTATACTCTGATACTAGTTATTACTTTAGTTATTACTTCATGGAGATAATATGCCAAAAAATAATAAATCAGATTTTCATGGTGCTCAAAGCGCTTTACATTAGCTTCACATTCACACTCATACACCAGTAGGTTTCTAAGGTCTAAGGTCAGTCCCACTGGGAGCCTAAGTCAGGGTTCAGTGTCTTGCCCAAGGACACTTCGACATGTGGACAGCCAGAGCCGGGACGCTAACCGCCAACCTCTCAGTCATTGGGCGACCCACTCTACCAACTAAGTCACAGTAATGGTGTGGATGTCAGTATATTGGATGATGCATAACCTATAAAACCCATGAATATACAACAGAACAGCTGTGGAATAACTGTCCACTGTAGTGACCTGTATGCATCAAACACTTTTTTCTTTCACATGCACAGGTATAGATGACTTACTCTGAATATTTGGGCTGTATGGATCCTCAATCCTGATGGCTGGGTCTAACACTCTGTAGATGACCTACAACATGTATGATGCAAACTTTATCCAAGGCTGAAGATACAACAGCGGTGGAACAACATTTTGTGCAGATTCATATTCAGTCATGTCAGTGTTTTCTACTTCTCACCTCTCCCTCTGTGGACGGCTCGATGTCTGAGTAGCGCGACTCACAAAGAACTTGGTCGACGTGACGTAAGGGACCCTCGGAGACTCCAGGAAAGTCAGAGGTACAGTCATATGCAAAGTAGCGATACACCTGCCAGGTACGACCGAAATCTGCCGATCGCTCGATTAGCATGGCTGCTGGGCGGAATGTCTGGAAGAGGCAGAGGTCAATTAGTTAACCCTTTGATGCATTAGTTAATTTTTTTTTTTTCTTAAGTGTTTTTATTCCTCTTTAGGTATTAAAATGCCATGTGGTTGACATTTTTTTTAATTAACCTATTTTTTTATGGAGTTACAAAAATGTCCACTCATCTGGACAACATGCGTTTTAACATTGAATTACAGAAATGTGTATTATTATTATTCCATATATATGGTGGTTTATGCACATGTATACAATGGATTAATAAATATTCCACTAGAAAGAACCTGTAAAATGAATGGATCATAATGTGCAGACAGTGTTTTGAAGTAGATCTGTGACAAATAGACCAATAATGTTAATTCTAAGAATTTCACTTTTTGACCAAAGACTTATCTTAGAAACTTGAGCCAACCGGCATTTAAAACATGAGTTTTCTTCATTAGTCATATACATGTTGGAACATTTCATTAGTTTCATCCTTCTGAAATAATTTAATAAAATTAATAATGAATAAATAAATACATAATTTTAAATAAAATAAAATGAAAATAAAAAAGACACATCAAAATAAATAAATACAAAAAATAAACCAAAAATATGTATATCATAAAAAAATAAATGCAGGACGTGCAATGTGACTATTGCTCACACGTACATTGCGACGTCGATGCTCAAATCAACAGGTATTAAACAGTTTAGATCAGCGGATGCTTTTAGTTGCCAGTGGATGTTTGGGTTTTTATGGGTTAAACAAGATTTACTGACAATAGAATTCATCTGAGTTTACAGCATAGAGTGCATTTTCTTTTCTAACCTTGAAAGTCATGATTAGATGAGTGAAGTGAAACTCTGCCTCCAGATCCAGCTGGATAAAGACGTCTGACTTCCCTGGTAAAAGGAAAAACAGATTTGTCAAATGTTTCCATTGACATAATGACTCAAATGTTTGTAGGAGTAGCAACGCTGTATTTCCATCTATGTCAATGGTTTTGAACAGTTGGATGACAAGTAACAACTAGTAGCACTAAGTGAAGTAGCAACCCGTGCTTTTGGCTGAAGGAACGGCTTCCTGACAGGAAAACACTTGGCAGGAGAAACGTGGATGAAAACACCACACATTTCCTGAGTAGTAGAGCGAGCAGCAAGTAACCTTTAAGAATGACTTTCACTTCTCTTCATGTCTATGTATGAGATTATTATTAGTGTGTTCAAAGCCAGGAGCGCTTTCCCATTTGTGTTTCTTAATATATAAGAGCTGCACCACATGAAAATGACATTTACAACACTATACTCTGCAAGCATCTATTTAAAGTGTTGACATGCATTCATGCAACCTGGGAAATCACCTTGTTAACATTTATTACTCAGTAATGATAGTGCAAATGTGTGCGGTACAGCTTGCATTAGGCTAAAAGCAAAAGAGTTAGTGAGCAGCTGTTCTGTCTAACCTGCCTATTAAGACCATACCATGTTCTATAGTCCATTATAAACTAGTAAATTGTATAAATGACTTATTATTTTAGCATAACATGATGTTAAGGAAAAGGAGGACGAGTAGAAAAAGCTCAAAGATGGAGATAAATAAGCAAAGTTGTTTAAAGGTAGGATCATTAGTAGGGCTGTCAAATGTTTCAAATATTTAATCAGATTAATCACAGGGTTTCTTTGGTTTCATTTTGATTAATTGTCACAGTTGTGTCAGTTGAGTGTTCAGTCTCCAATTTCACACAGAATACACAAAATTACACTAAGAAATACAAAAACGAGGAGATAAAAATAAATGAATTAATTTCTCTGATTTCTAGTCAAACTATCTCACCCACAGAGTAACTTTTTAGTGACATATAAAGAAATTATTTTTGACAATATATCTTAAGAATCTTATTTCAAGAAATCTCATCAAGAATTTTTTACACTTCATTTTATTTTTATTTTTTTTTTGCTTCAATTAAGCAACAAAATCTTGAATTAAGCAAACAAATAAAAAAACAATACACAAAAGATTATCTTAACCCTCGTGCGGTCCTTTGGGTCACAGTGACCCGGTGGCTAAAAAATTTACCTTTTTATACCTACTGTATGGTCCCATTGCTTACTACTGAAAACAGTAAAATATCCTTGGGGGTGGGGTGATGAGTCTATGGAACTGAACTTTGGAATCTGGCTCTTTAAGACCCAATTGTAGGAAACAGCCAGTGTGCCATTTACGAAGGACCGCACAAGGGTTAAGATTGTGTAAAATAAGATTTTCCAGATCTATTGTCTAAAAATAAGTTTTTATATCTCAGCAAAAAGCTACTCTTTAGATGATTATGTGTCATTTTAAGTGTGATGAGATATTAAGACAAGAAATGTGAAAAATACACTTGGTAAAATTATAATTTTTGCAGTGCAGCATTAAGTAATCATCAGTATTACATTTTATTTCCATATTGGTTTTGATTGTAAACTGTGGTTGTTGTCCGCTGGCTCAGAATAATGCTAAAATGGAGAGAAAAAAGGAGAGACACAGCTAGGAGAAAGGAAAAAATGGGAAAATAAACACACACACACACACACACACACACACAAGGTAAAACCTGAACCTGTCTGACAGAGCATAGCCAGACATACCTGAATGTAACAGAAAAGACACAGTGTTTGACTTTTTAACTGCCCCTTTGCATCCAGCGCCTTCTAACGCCTGCATATTTTGTATTCAAAGCCGGGAAATGGCCTTTTAATGAGCGCACACAATCAAACCACTGTAACCCATATCAAACAGTCGACTGCAGTGGAAATGCCACAAAGATACCATGGAAAATCAGTAGCAACCAGGAGTATAAATAGTCCCTCTACTTCCTGTCCCCCTTGGTCTTGTGTTTCCCTCTGTTCTATTCTGGGTTCGGTAGAGCTTCACAGTATGTCATCAACAGGAGTTTGTCACAGTAAAACGGTTCCCAAATGAACCAAAAGTCCGACTGATGACTGGACACAGAGCTGTGCAGTGATTAGGATGAAGATTTATGCACCAATGGAAAGAACTGCACGACTGTCTGTTGTCAACTTTCACTTGTATCACTCCATCCAAGCCTTTCCTTCTTCTGTTTCTCTACTGGGATGCCACAGCAGAGCTTAGTCTGTTATTAAGCCCATCTGTAGCTGCTCAGAGGATGTTGGTTAGAGTGTGTGTGTGTGTGTGTGTGTGTGTGTGTGTGTGTGTGTTTGTGTACTTAATAGCTTCAACTACGTACTGGTATCTATAAGTAGAGACATTGGCGTCGCACCCATGGGGGATGGAGGTGTTGTGACACCCCCACTTCTCCAACCAGATGATTTAATAACGTCCACTTTTTCCTGAGTTTATATATTGTATCATTACTGGATTCGGGAAACAGATGGAGAGTTGGTCTCACCTACTTTTTATTTCAGGATAAATGGTTACTGTCAGCCGCAATCACGTCAAACAAACAGCAATAACATTACGGGGCTGTTACAATATCTATGGTTTAAACTGTTTACCCGCCCGGGCGGCACAACAGCATATGTAAATGAAGCGCACCTGTGTTCGGCGGGCGAAATGTAAACAGAAAATGAGAAATGTTGCCGTTGTTAAACTAAGTTAACTAAACTATGTCTTGTTCTGTGACATATACCCTAAGACAGTGGTTCTCAAACTTTTTTCAGTGATGTTCCCCCTGAGGAACATATTCTTAGTCGTCTCCCCTGATATGGACAAAACATTTTTGTAAGAAAAAAGAGGAACAGTGTCTGTAAAATCAGTGTTTGATTTTTTTAATCCTTTTTATCTCATAATTTTTACTTATGAATTGAATAAATGTTTAATTGAGGAAAACATAGATTTTTGTTGTTATTTTGGGCCATATATTACTGTTTTAATATAAACATGTAACCATTAATGGATAATTGTTCATCAATATTCTGATGATAGATTCAGAAAATTTTGCTCATGTGCTACAGCTGAGAACACCTCCACATTTTACATGGCTGTGACGCCCCTGAGTAGAGACCAGATCAAGTTTGTCATATGATTATTTTTAGCAGCGTCACACAGTCATATATTATGTCCTGGTGATTTTTAGAGAATATTAACACATTTGAGAGCAGAAGCGTCTCACCGTTCTCCGACTGCCACCACGACTTCTTGCGGTGAGGTTTGAAGGTGGTGATGACGTTTTCTATTCTGTGATTGATGGTGTTGTACACCGGGTCATATGGGCGGCGGGAGTCACAGAAGAAGCACTTTTTTTCATCCTAGAAGAAAAGGTCAAAGGTCAAAGGTGGAAATAAAAGACCAATATGAAGCATATATACTATATATAAAACTACACATATGGACAAGAGATTCAATTCCTTTTTTTTTTTAGGGTTATGGATAATTTATGTCAAAATTAAATGAAAACTACATGTGGTTGTAAATGTAGTTTCTTCTTCTTTAATGATTTCTAAAAAGAACATCATTTTGATCAAGTAATTGGAAGCAACAGGACTAACTGTACCAGGATATAGTAGTGCTTAGCTCTATGGAACTGAAAGGAAGATTATATTTTTGAAAATAAAGGAAAACACTTCTACCAAGACTTTGCAAAGTTATTTTAATGTCCACTTCCACATTTATTGATTATGTACTGTTAGATTGACGAGCGTTCTTTCGGATTTATTTACTAAAAAAAAATGTATATTGATTTTATTTCAGGAAATATGATCATTTTCACTTGTTCTGTTGTCAGATTTATTTTAACAAGTGAAAATGATTTTGGGAAGATTTCTTGAAATAAGAATTTCAAGATCTATTGTCAAAAAATAAGTTGTCATATCTGAGTATCTGAGTGAAAAGTTACTCTGTAGGTGGTTATATTTTATTTTAAGTCAGATTAAATATTTTGAATAGAAGTGAGAAAAATACACTTGGTAAGAGTTAGATTTTTGCAGTGTAGTGTCCTATCCTAATAGTAGAAAACCACACCTAGCCAATGCCCAGAAGTGGTTTTGATGAATCAGTGCAGGGACAGTGTCCAGTTTCTATGACACAGATTTTAAAAGAACCAATCGTACAAATTGTGCAATGTAGGTTGACCAAAGACAGTGTTGGAATAGGCTACTGAATCTAAAAGGTGGGTATTATCAATTATGCACAGTTGCAAAATGGAGTAGGGTTTACATTTTGTTTTCCTTCTTTTACATAAGACAGACATATTGATGTTGTATATGTAGATGTGGGGGCTGCAAACAGTTCATGGAAAAAGGACAATTGCCAAAACCACTTAAGTTATTGTGTTTATTTTTTACATATGCTCAATCTAGGTCAGTGGTTCTCAAGCTTTTTTTTTAACAAATGCCCCCCCCCCCCCCCCCTAAATAATTTGTGACTGGGTTGCAGAGGATGTGTTGGGGTTATAAAGCTCAATAGGTGAAGCCCAAAGCCCCCCCCCCCCCACATCTCATCATTGACCTCTTACTGCCCCCTGAAAGTAACCAGAGGGGGTTGGGGTGATGTACAACTGTGACTAATACTACCCCCCCAGTGCTTGAGCATCATCCTCTCTTTCTGATTCATAATATCCCCCACCATTTCAAAACTCTAGGTCAATAAACTTCTGCACATGTTGATATCTGTCTTTAAGTCCATGTGTGCCATTTAATCTATGTTAATGCTGTGTTTTATTTCTACTAATTTAAGCCCCCTTCTATATATTTCTCATTCTGGGATCCTCTTCTTATTAGCTCAATCTGTACAGTTATATTCTCTCCTTGATAATATTACTCATTTAGGTAACTGTTTAGCTTGTATGTAACTGTTTAAGTTGCACAGACAATTTCTGCAGTAGTTCATTTTGCACTGATACGCTACTAATGATTATAGTACTTCCATATTATTATTATTTTTTCCACTTTATATTGTATGTAGCCAAATACTTCTCTATTTAATTGTTGTAGATATATTTAACATTGTATAATGTCATTTGTCATAATACTACTACTACACTATCTATCTATCTATCTATCTATCTATCTATCTATCTATCTATCTACCTACCTACCTACCTACCTACCTACCTACCTACCTACCTACCTACCTACCTACCTACCTACCTACCTACCTACCTACCTACCTATCTATCTATCTATCTATCTATCTATCTATCTATCTATCTATCTATCTATCTATCTATCTATCTATCTATCTACCTACCTATCTATCTATCTATCTATCTATCTATCTATCTATCTATCTATCTATCTATCTATCTATCTATCTATCTATCTATCTATCTATCTATCTATCTATCTATCGTCGTTGACAGAAAATAATTTTTTTTTAAACTGGAGCCTTTATTGGTCATTCTGACCAACCAAAAAAAAGTTAAAAACATAATTTTACATGTGCAGTGGTTAACACTCGTGCCTCACAGCAAGAAGGACCATGGTTCAATTCCTACACCAGACCTTTCTGTGTGGAGTTAATCTAAATTGCTTATCAATGTGAATGTGAGAGTGATTGTTTGTCTATATATGTTCAGCCCTGAGATGAACTGGAGACTCATACAGGGTGTACCCCGCCTTCACCCATTGTAGCTGGATTAGGCCCCCAGTGACCCCTGTGACCCTTGTGAGGATAAAGCGAGTTCAGATGACAAGACAATTATTACCAAATAAATGTGTTGGCTCTTTTGAAATCCAGTGACAATAGAAAGTATCCAAATGATGGTGATCATAACTTTACATACCCTAGTTCTTCATCCTCTGTATTGGCTCCTTTAACTCCTTTAATCAATCACTTTATTTTCTCAGATGCTAAAGCTGTTCTTTCTTCTTATTAAAACACCTTCAGTACCTTTCAGATTTGGGGTTTTCTTGCACGAACTGCATGTTTGATACCTCCCCAATGTGAATCAATAATACTGAGGTCAGACTAACATGAACACTCCTTCACCTTCTTCTTCTACTGTAGCTAATGATAGGTCGACTTGACCTTATGATTTGGGTCATTGTCATGTTGGAACATTCCACGTGCATTTAGTCAGAGTATGTAAATGTATGAGCACACCTCCTGTATATGTACTCAAACACAAACACATATGATTACACTGACCTGCAAATGGCTGACAATACAGTAGGGCTCTTTTTTCCTCATGCCACATGTAGATGATGCCTTCAGGTTCTTCTCCCGTCCAACCAGCAGGTCTCCCGTGGCTGGATAACAGCTGCCGTGGGCACAGCCGTGGTTGTGGTCGGGCTCCTGGCCAGCGGCAGCAGCCAGGACTGGAAGGAAAGAAACAGGAAATTAATTACAGAGGACAGGAAATGACGAGGTAAAGTAGCAGAGTTCCATCATACAGGAGCTATTCAGCTGTTTACGTTTGGGGTCTTAACTGTCTTTTTTTTTTTCAGTTTTGTCCTAAAACAATAACAACATTAACAGTTCTGACTGGAGGAGGAAACACTATACAGGATGGGAAGTGAAAGGAAAGGAAGGAACTTGTAAATATGTGAGTCATGTACAGTGAGTTACAATCGGTCACAAAGGCTGGAAATGTTCAGTGAAGCTTCAGGACGCTACAAGTTTTTGTTTTAAAGTGTTCAGTGGGGACAGATTTTCTAGATTTGCTTAAAAAGGTTGGAGAAAACCAACCACGATGCATGATTTTGACCAATCAAAAGTGTTTTCAATGGTTAAATATACACAGCTCTGGAAAAAAAAAAAAGAGACCACTGCAAAATGATCACTTTCTGTAATTTTACCATTGTAGTAAAATGAACATTTTGTATTATTCTATTAAATATTTTTCTCAAATTCCATATGAAAATATTTTTATTTAGAGCACGTATTTGCAGAACAAGACACATGATCAAAATAACAAAAAATAAATAATAAATTCAAATAATGCAAAGAAATCCACTTTATTTAATTAATAAACAACACAATACTAATATTGCAACTTGGGAAAGGTTCAGAAATCAATATTTGGTGGAATAATGCTGATTTTCAATATGTATTAGCTCTCCTCCATTATTCTTGGATGACTTTATGCAGCTCCTTGCAGAAAAATTGAAAATACTCAGTAATGTCCAATAGCTTATGACCATCCATGTTCCTCCAGAAGTTTTCAAAGTGGGTTCAGGTCTAGAGATTGGACTGAACATGACACGTGATCTGTCATTCACAACTTTATCAATCTATCTGAAGCCAGGATCATTGTCCTGATAGAAAAAAACTGTTTACAGAGTTTGGGAAAAGTGTCAGAGTCCAGAATCCAGTAGTTTTCAATAAGTATTTTTGGATTCACATTGCTTTTGCAGAACTAACTATTGTAAGAAGATAACAATGACCACAATAGTTGTG
Source organism: Siphamia tubifer (assembly GCA_020466265.1). NCBI lineage: Eukaryota > Metazoa > Chordata > Actinopteri > Kurtiformes > Apogonidae > Siphamia > Siphamia tubifer. The sequence goes on from CM035789.1 coordinate 27,981,363, forward strand.
TTTATACTTCTCCTTCTGAAATAAAACATGGATCAGTCATTTATTTATTCAGTAGAATAAGGTGTGCTTGTGTTAGAATTCAATAGATACAGGAATGAAATGGCTGTCACACACACACACACACACACACACACACACACACACACACACACACACAACTGTAATGGTCTCAATTTTTTCCAACAGTTTTGTTTTGTGATCACTGTTCATGTTCTCTTTAACATGATGGTGCAGGAGTTAACAATGTTACAGCAAGAAAGGTTCTCCACACAGCTAACAGGTGCTCCATGTTCTACCCATGTTTGTGTGGGTTCTCTACAGGTACTCCGGCTTCCTCCCACCACCCAAAGACAAATATGTAGGTTAATTAGTTAATCTAAGAGTGATTGGTTAAACCCCGCCTTCGCTCAGTCACAGCTGTGATAGGATCCAGTAACCTTCTAGAGGATGAAGTGGTTCTGAAGATGGATGAATGTTAATATAATGTCAGACATAACTCCTCTAACAGAACAACATGGAACCTCCTGGAATGGAATATTTAGTCTTCACTTTTCCACAGCAGTGTAAAAATAAAACCAGGTCACTAAGAAGAAAGCTCCAAACTCTGGTGTGTGTTTTTTTCTACAGATTTTTACATCCATTCATTTATTTAGACTTTTAGTACATTTATTATATTTTGTTTTTGACTTTTTTTTTTTTTTTATCTCGCCCACATTGGTTGGGTGAGATTATTGTAATCACCTTGTGACTTGAGACCTCACCTTGTTCTGAGGAGCCAATTCTAGTTTTTATTCTATACTTATTTATTGTTTTTATTCAACACTTATTTATTGAGTATTATACCGTCTGTGATTGTTTTATTGAGTGAATATTATGCTGTCTATGATTATTGTTATCTGTGACTATTTTCTGTGATAGCTGATTGTTACTGTTGTCTGTTTTGTGTGTCTTTTTATGCCACTACCAAAGACAAATTTCCATTTTATGCAAATTTTAATGGACAATAATGCAGTCTAAGTGCTAAGTGTGTGTCCACAGAGACATATCATGCTATAACTCAAAGAATACTTGAGTTATCACCATGAAATTATATGGGCATATACATACAGCTAATGCACATCAGATGCGATGATTTGAGTAAAGGTCAAAGGTAAAGGTCACAATTAACTAAAAGTTAAAATTCACATTTTCAGTTATAACTCAAGAGCGGAGGGTCACAGAAATTTCAGATTGGTACCAAACAATACTGAATGAAGATTTCTACAATTCTCACAATTGGTGTTATCACCTACGACCAATAGTTTTTGAAATCTCTGGAGGTCAAAGGTGACATGTCGCTAAATTCATGGTTTTTGTCTGTCAAGCAGACATGTCACTCTATAACTTAATCAATACTGGATATATTATCAGAATATTACAATTACAATTATCAATATTGCAAAAGGTCAAAGATCAAGGTCATATTTAGCAGAAAGGTCAAAATCCCATTATTGGCTCTAATTCAAGAACAGGTTGTCATAGAAATTTGAGATTGGCAATAGAATAGGGGCGAGATTAGGCATTCTCTGAATACTTTTTTTTTTGCTTTCATTAGTTTTATGGATGTTTAAGATGTGTCCTCTTAGTTATTTTAACTGCACATCAGGCTTAAACCCTGAAGCTCCATTTCTTTCATTAACCTCTCTGTGGGACTTGTGTAGATGCCACAGAGGTCATGGTGGTCCTGAGGGCTGTGAGGGTTTTTTCTAAACTGGACACCTGCCTGCAGCAACGACACAGCTACTGCTTGATTAAGAATGGTTTCAATGTTGAGAAAACATCCAGTGGGAGGGGGATTATCTGAGGGCGACCCCACAGGTTAACAAGCTCCACTAGGCCTGACCTGATCAGAGGCCCCAAGTTCAGGCTATATCTGAAAAAAACTAACAAGTCCAGGTCATACTGAGGTCATACTAGACCTGCAGAGAGTTGAAATACATCACGTCATCAAAAGTAAATCATAGTAATGTTTTCCAGATTGAGATGAGCCATGGAAGTGGGCTATAAATGTGGTGTAAATGATGAACTGTCCTGTCCAGAGACAGTGTGTGTGTGTGTGTGTGTGTGTGTGTCGATGATACAGCTCTGGAGCCTTAGTGTGATTAAATGGTCGGGCTATGTGTGGGAGTTAAAATAAACCTTATAAACCTTCATGACAACCAGCAGCAGCAGCAGCAGCAGCAGCCGTCACACATTCCACTGGACATTTTGACGTGAATATCACCTCCTACGTGCCTCTGGGACATATACTCTGAGTTGGAGAATGTGTGTGTGTTGGAATGAGGAGAGTGAAGACCCGTTGAGTTTTTACCGCTAATCTGTGGGTCGTCCACAACAGGTGTTCGTAATCCTCCCTCCCCACATACATATTCAACACAGAAACATGCTCCTAAACTGTCACTATCTGAAGGCAGGGGTTACATTCACATGCCATGTAGAAAGGACATTTCCTGTCATGATTATCTTCACATAACACAACTGCACATCATCCAAGAGCTTCATGTCAGACACACACACTGTGTCTACACTGTCAGGACCAGAGATGGTTAAAGTACTCACATTCTGTACTTAAGTAGAAGTACAGCTACTTGTGTGAAAAAATACTCTGGTAAAAGTAAGTAAAAGTAAAAGTAAAAAAGTACAACTTCTCAATTGTAATAAAGTACAAAAATAAAAAGTAAAACAGTTTTTTTTTGGTCATGAATGCAATAATACTTCAGAAAATAAAATCAGAAAAATTACAAAAAATATCTAAAATAAAGCCTTTAAAAGTGAGTTACTGTGTAGATAATGTGTTTGATCGAGTCACAGTTACTCAGTTTTGTGGATATGGGCAGGAAATGTAGGAAAAACGGGGGGAAAAATGTCACAATTGAGATTAAAAGTCATGAAATTTGGGGGAAAAAAAAGGTATAAATGTGAGATAAAAATGCATAATTTTAAGAAAAAAAGTCAAAACTAGGAGATAAAAAGTCAAAATGATGAGATAATAGTCATATAACTATAATATATAAAGTCACAGCGACTTATTTTTCATACTGTCACATGTGTTTCATTTGTAAAAGTAAGGAGTCCATTCTCACAATGTAAAGAGTATAAAGTACAGATATTTATACAAAAATATAGGGAGTAAAAGTAAAAAGTTGCCAGAAAAATAAATACTGAAGTAAAGTACAGATACCTAAAAAAAATCTACTTAAGTACAGTAATGAAGTACTTTTACTTAGGTACTTTACACCTCTGGTCAGGACCTGGAGTCTCCAGATCAGTGGTTCTCAACTGTTCTGACTTCAGGACCCACCGTCACCATCATCCCTCAATGACAAGCCAAGACTCAAATTGATAAACATAACCATTTTCAGATGTATTTCATAAATTTGGCAGCAATGGCTCAGTTACCGAAGGGTTGGTGGTTTGAATCACGCTCTGTCATAGTCAGTCCATTGTGTCCTTGTACAAGACACATCACCCTCCTTGCCTCCAGTGCCGCTCACACTGGTGTATGAATGTTTGGTGGTGGTCAGAGGGGCTGTATGTGTAAACTGGCAGCCATGCTTCTGTGGAAATAAATGTAGTTCACCACCACCAGAGTGAGAATGTGAGAGCGAGTGAATTTGAGTGGCCAAAAAAGCACAATATAAATCAAATCCATTATTATTATCATTACTATTAAAACAATGGTGTGTTTTGAACTGCAGATACAGATGCAGATGCAGGTTAAAAAAAAAACAAAAAACATTTAAATGAACAGAATCTATCTTCCAGTACGTGAACATTTGAATTTTGCGCAGTCGAAAGGGAGTAGGATAAGGCACAAACTTAACAAGTAACAGAACAAACTATGATCATGCTATGTGTGAGGATTCATTTTTAATACTATGAAATTCTTTGCAGTCAGTTGAATATATGGACGTCACCAAACACTGAGTTCTTTTCTTCAGATGTGTTTCAAGTTTCAACTTTCAAGTTTTATTTGTCACATGCTAATTGTACATGTACATTGGCAGTGAAATGAAAGTGACGTCGGCAGATGTGCAAAGAACACAGATATAAATATTACATAATAAAGTTAAAAATACTATAGGTAAAAATAAAAGGTAAGAATAAGATAAAGGTAAATAAATAAATAATAATAATAATAATAATAATAATAATAATAATAATAATCCAGGCCTTTACTACAGCTGGCTTCAGGTTAAGTTTAATTTTAAGGATGTGAAAAGCTGCTCTACTGCACTGAGATCAAGTGACTGAACATATTTTTCTACCTTCAAAAGCTCCTAGTATGTTTTGGCTACATGTTAGATCTTTAAGAGGCTAAGCACTTGTACAGTTCAACAGGATTAAGATATTGTCACTAAATAAAAGTCTATGAGCCTATAGTATTAGCCTACCCAGTCTTTCTACTGTTAGACAGCAACTATATAAGATTACATTCATTTTTAATTCTGGTATTCATGAGTGGGTACTTGCTGCTGTACCTGCCGGTGCCTGGATGCTCTCTGAAAAGTCGACTCTCACAGATTAAGACAGACAGACAGACAGACAGACAGACAGACACAGGCTTTTATCACAACCTGATAGGGAGCCTGTTTGCCTGTCTGCTCAGCCTGTCCGCCTGCTGGGAATAGTGCAGAGGAGAATTTCACACCACACACACACACACACACACACACACACACACACACACACACACACACACACAACACTGGCACTGTGGGGGAAACCTGTGTTTACATGGCATCTGGACAAGTCAAACACTGGTGCCAGTCAGTGTGAGGTTATGTGCACCTGTGTGTATGAACAGCAGAGGTGGCAAACATACGGTTCTAATACAAAGGTTCCAATATGACCCATGGGATGAATGTACTGGAAAAAATGTAATCTTACCAAGTCTATTTATATATCACTGAACTAAAATGAGTTTGACACCAGTGATTGTTCATAGTTTCAGTGTGTTTTGTGCATTTCACACTGTAGAAATCTAAATCTGACCAAGTGTATTTGTAAGGGATCAGACTCAGAATCAGTTTTATTGTCAATTCTTCACATGTGCTTAACATACAAAGGTATTGAAATTACATTTTCTCGCTCTCCTATACGTTCATTTGAAGTGGAGATGCGCAACAGATAAAAATCCTAGCTAAGTAGTAAAAAAAAAAAAAAAATACAATGCTAATAAATAAATAAATAAATAGAGTATATATAATAATGTATTGACCACACGTGAGTATCAGAAAAATACTTCCAATTAACAGACTCGACCACTTTTTCACGCAAAATATTTATTTATTTTTTGCAGTACCCGGTATTTTTTTTTTGTTGTTGAAAACTTGGTTGTTTGCAACGTGATAAGAACGAAATGTGAACTACATAAGAGCGCAGTTCAATAAATGCCACAATAACCGCGTTCACAACTTCTCGTTCATTTGGCGAGTCGTTCACGTTCGTCAAAAATATGATATCGATCATTCACGAACTCGTTCAGGTACAACACTGCTTGTTGGACTAGAAATTAGAAAAATACACTTGGTTAGGATTTAGATGTTTCTCAGTGTGACATGAACAATCAATGGTTTCAAAATCATTTTAGTTCAGTTTCCACATCAAGAAAAACATGATCTAGTGTAGGTAAAAAATGTGCTTTTTTTTAAAAAAAAAAATAAGTCTTTTATTTCTTTAGTTGTGTTTAAAGTATTTTAGAATTCTATCCACAATTTTACCAATATCATATTTTGTTTGTTAAATCATTTTGTAATTCTACTGCACAGACATAAATAATAAATTGAGGTATAATATTGTTAAAATCTATACATTTGTGGTTGTAGTTATTCATTATATTGTTATTCATAGCTTGTAAATGTAAATATCAGAATTTTTTTGCCCTAAAACAAAGAACAAAAAATGAAACGGTCATCCTTTATAGATTATTATGTTAATATTTATTCGAGACCAAATTGGGCTGAATGTGGACTCAGAACTAAAATGAGTCCCCCCCCCCCCCCCCCCCCCCATGCACAAGAACACAGTTACAGTATATAACTAATTAAAACTCTATATAGTATATACTGCATGTGTTGGCTTACAAAGTTTGTAGCACAATTGCAGAACTTGTAAAATGCGACAGTTTCATCATTATCAGTAAAGATAAGGAGCTACATAGTGGTATTAGATAAAATAAGATTGTTGTTTATCTTTTATCTCAAGGGAAACAAAAGAAAAACACAGACAGATGAGCTGGTGATTTGACAGGTGAGAGGAGGGGGGAAAAAAAAAAAAAAAAAAAAAAAAAAAAAATCAACCCACTGCAGAGTCTTTGCACAGACAGATAGAAATCCCATCCAGACACGACTCCATATCTATTCTGGAAACTTTTGGCAAACACTCAAAGGTCTGTGTGTGTGAAAAGAAGCAGGGCGGGCGGATGAGAGCAGCAGACCTCTGATGTGTCGTATAATCACTGGGTTTCTTCATGTCTTTTATCTCTGGTTGTGTTTCTGTCTGTGTTTGTTTGCTCTTTCAGATTCACACCCCAGATCTGAACTACAACACTGAAGCAAAGTATTATATTAACTATGTTTTTGAAATGTAATTGTAGATTATTTCATTTTCAGAGGAATACATTCAGAACATTTTCTAATATCCTATTGAGTGCATCATTTATAGTGTACAACTCTTTTATCTGGGTACAGGGAACAAGTTTAGTTATTAACACACTGGTTTCCAACCTTTTTTTATGGCTCGTCACCCCCATTTTAACATGACACGAACCCAAACATTCAAAACAGAGATATATTTTTGCTCAAATTAATTAGTTTTTGATCATATAATAGTTTGCTATACTAAAAAAAAGATCTATTTGTTACCTACTTCCTATCTGCTTATTTGTTGTTGTTTTTTTTGTTCTGTTTTATTTTTCTTGTATATATGTATATGTTTAGTACTTCAATTATTATTTATTATTATTATTATTATTATTATTATTATTTTTATTTTTTTATTTTTTTTGTACTATGCACTCTATTGCTATAAGATGAATTCAGGTTAATGGGGAAGTGAAGAAGGGGTAGAATTAAATAAGCTTATGCTTCATCCTACTCCTTTTCGGACATGTCATTGTGTATTAGTATTATTAGTATTGTTATTATTATTGTTGTTGTTTTATTGATTATTATTGCATTCTGCACATGTTCGAAATAAAGCATTCAAATCAAATGTTGCAAAGAAACGTTAATGTTAAAGATGACATTTAGTCTATATAATGTATATATTATTATGGACAGAGGCAGAAAAGCCACGTGTAGATTATTACTGCAGAAAGTGACAATTTTATTTTCCTTATGATATGTACAGTCAGTCCAGCTTGTATTTACAAGATATTTAACTGATAATTAATACTAAACATATAAGTGGTGCCCGACACAACAAACCTTCTGCACCTTTTATCTGATTTACCCCATCTCTTATCAATGTGAAAACACATTTTTGGTGACTGTGACTTTGACCTTTGACATACGTTCAACAAAATTTAATGGGGTCTATTCTGGACCACCTTGCACCTTTCCTGAAATTTTCATGGAAATTGGTTGAGTAGTTTTTGTGTAAATCTGCTTATAATCAAACAAATAAAGAGACAGACAGAGCAACAAAACACACAAACTGATTCAAAAATAATACCCCTCTCCACTTAGGGAGGTGGTGTAACAATAAATCAAACTATGAATGATGAAAGAACTGCAGCATCTGAAACTGACCACAGGCAACATTTGACAGAAAAATATTACCACACTGAGTTTGTATTTTATATATTTTTTCTTTTCTTTTTTTTTTAATCAATTGCTAGAAATTTCATGTGGGGTCCTGACTCCACTCTAAAAAAAATAAAAAAAACTGTATTATTAACATGATATTGTCTTTTTTACAAGCATTTGTAACAGAAAATGTTATGATGACATTTAACAATTTTAATGATTTATTTTCATTTCTTTTTCCTTATCAAATGTTCATATTTACATCCTTTGATTTTGAAAAACCTGACATTTCAGTTCATTTAACCTCTCAATTTTACATTGTTTTTATTTGAAAATGGTTGAAATTATTTACATTTATATTATTTATTTATTTTTTACAAAAATTAATCAGTAATGGAACACAACCAACCCACAAACAGGGCAACAAATGGAGAAAAAAATGCTTGTTTGTTGCCATGATACACTGACTATGGAGCCTCTTAATCTCCATTAAACCTGACATTTCCAAGTATATGGATAAGATTACAACTTCAGAATTACCAAACCCACATTACATTTTCCTCCTGGGTGTCTGTCTGTCTGTCTTTGAGCATCACAGTGAGCTTTTTAATGAGCCATTTGGAGGTGATGACAGACAGTTGAACAGCTGTTTTCTGACACTGTCTGTTAATACAAAGCTCATTAACTGCTAATGTCAGCCTCATGTTTCCCGTACAGACACAAACAGTATCATTTTTCTCCTAAGACTTTGCTCAATGAACTCAACTAAACCCAAACAGTCGAAGCAGAATAGAATTATTTCATTCACGTATTCACTTATTTATTCATTGATTCATTCTGAACATGTAATGATGTTATGAAATGTAATGTTAGAAATGCAAAAAATATTTTAAAAAAAGAAAAAAAATCACAAATAAATGAATAAATCACATTTTTTGGTGTGTTTTTCCCCTGTAATTTCGAAGAGTTTTTGAATGTGTTTTGAAGTTTGTGTTTGAATTGCTTTTTTTTGTTAGTTTGGTGAATTTTTGTGGATTTTAGCAGTAGATTTGTAAATTTTTTCCACTGAATTTTTGTGTGTCTTTTGTTGGAAATTTGAGTACAAAAGAGAGAGAGAGAGAGAGAGAGAGAGAGAGAGAGAGAGAGACAGAAGAGTTGACTGACACAAATAATTTTGATGAATGCTAAAACATCATGATTAATTGAAATTGATCCAAAGCAATTGGGATTAATTTGATTAGAATTTTTAATCATGCCACAGCCCTTAAACGTGTTTTGAATTTTTCATTGCTATTTTGTCATCTGAACCTGCTTCATCCTCACTAGGGTCATTGGGGTCACTGGGGGTCTAATCCAGCTGCAATGGGTGAAGGCGGGGTACACCCTGTATGAGTCTCCAGTTCATCTCAGGGCTGAACATATATAGACAAACAATCACTCTCACATTCACACCTATGGACAATTTAGATTAACTAATTAACCTATCAGTGCATGTGTTTGGATGGTGGGAGGAAACTGGAGAAAACCCACACAGACACGGGGAGAACATATAAATTTCATACAGAAAGGTCTGGTGTGGGAATAGAACCAGGGTTTCAGCATGTTTTGTAAATTTTTTTGTGTGTATTTTGTGAGAAATTACAGCAAAAAATATCAAAACAAGACAGAACAGTCGACCGACATAAAGCGTTTTGGTCACGATTAATCAAACTGAATCCAAAACAACCCTATGATTAATCTGATTAAAAACTTGAATCATTTGACAGCCCTAAAAAAAAAAAAAAAAAAAAAAAAACTGCATGTGATGACAGATTTTCTTGTTATTCTTCCTTTTACCCAACACTGAAACTACAGTAGAAGCACATGCAGCTGATAATGGTGACATCAGAAAAGTCATGGTTTGTTCATTTGACAGTGATCAGACCTTTTTGGTTGATGAACACCAGAAAAGGAAGCAGAGCAGGGAGGAGAAAAAAGAAAAAGGAAAGGAGAGGAGGAGGGAGGGAGGGTGAAAGTAGAGATGTATAGAAAACAACATCAACCATTGAACTGATCTTATGTCAAAAATGTTTAGCCGTGTTTGGAGAAAATAAAGTATTTGTATCATAAAGACTCTTCAGAGTTTAAGTGAGTTACAGGAGCTGCAGAGATGGGAGATATAAAAGGATGAAAGAAGTAAAGCAGCGAGGACGAATGTGAAGTTAATGGCTTTTTCAATCAAACACACACAACACAACAGAAACAATGAGCTCAGAAATGCTGTGAAAGTGTTACTCATCTTCATCAGGTTCATAAAAAAACAACAAAAAAAAACACATTCTATATTTTGTCCTTGAGTTAAACATCAGTTTCTTTTCTTCTTCTCCACTTTCTTTCCTCGGTAGCCATAAATGGAGAGGCAGGAAGGAATGCAAGGCAACAGCTGAGAGCAAGTAGCCACTGCTGTGTGTGTGTGTGTGTGTGTGTGTGTGTGTGTGTGTGTGTGTGAGGAGGGGTCTCTGTTCACAAAGCACTGCTGTTCAAGCAGCCATTGGTCTGTAACAGCAGCCTGTGCACCACAGTCTGCACACATACTGTTCAGGTTGTCCCTTTGTACTCCACAGACCACATCATTGCACACTAATAGAGCTTCCTGAGGATCAAACAGGGAATGGGTTTCTATTTGTTACAATAAAAAGTACAGGTGACGCCGCGACACACAAAAGCCGGGTTATAAAAGGCCCAGTATCACTGTGCTCGTGGCAGAAGTCAATGAAATGTGACTCTGAGCTAACGGGCCTCTTCCACATGAGCCAATGTTTTATCTGTCAGTCACTTTGCCATTGAATATATGCACAAAACTTTGCAGATATTTGCTAAATGTTGAAAAAAAATAGAAGTGCGTATTGTCCATTTTTCCATTAAATAACAAATGTGATGATTCGTTTATTTATTATCGTAAGATGACATAGGAAGTCTGATGTAAATATCATGTTCTTTTAAAGATATATGCATTACACACATTTTTAAATTATATTTGATTGAGTGGTTTTATAATGTATTTTAGAAGTAAAGCACTTCTTTATTTATTTATGTTGTTGTAAAGTACTATGTAAATAAACTTTGATTGATTGACATATTAATTATTAATATATATATTACCTCTATCTCCTATTAAATTAAAAATGCTTGTCCCATGTTTCATTAAAAACTCTTTTTCTTCTTCACTTGTTGTAACATCCATTAACATGGTTATTTTTTAATTCCCATGACTGTAATTGCGAATAAAGGTCTATCCATTACAGGTTTGCGTCATATACAATTTGTCCAAAAAAACCCCCACCTCTTGTCAATGCAAAAAAATATAATAAAATAATGAGAACTTTGATGAAATTCCTGTTTTTCCATTAGGAACAGAAACAGACACTAATGTTTGTTAGTGTATGTCTGTCTATATATATTATGAGTTACATAAAAAAAATAATTATTTAGCATATTTTAATTTACAATTTTTTACATAAAAAAAAACCCAACTAAATATTCAATGGCTACTTTACTTACAAGTGATGATTGTAAACTTGGTCCTCATGAGACATGGAAGCCAGTGTGTGTGTGTGTGTGTGTGTGTGTGTGTGTGTGTGTTTTGTCATGTATTAAACCAATGACCATAACCTAGTCTTCATCATACATTTTCTGCTGATCAACTGTTGAACAGGAACACCATGACTGTGACACAGTTGATTAAATAAAAAAAAAAAAAAAAAATCACTGACCTGAGGTAGATCAGACATTTTCATCTACCTCGTCTGGAGGATATCATGAGGCCTTGAAGTAATCAAAAGAAAAAACAGATTTTTTTTTTTTTTAATTGCATTATGAGGCTGCGAAACAGTCAGATTTGACTGGAACATCATAGGAAGGTTAACAATTCTGTTTCCATGTGTGTGTCAACGTACTGAGTGTTGTGAGTTACAGTAGATGGTGTAGAGGGGATGTAACGTCAACTCGACACATTCCTCTGGGAGCAGTTTGGAAGGACAGTTTGCTGTCACATCTACTGCCGTACACACAGGAAGCCAAGACAAACAAACAAACAGGTTGACAGGTAGACAAACACACATGAGGTGGAGTCACACATTTACTGTACTCCAATGAAAAGAAGGTTAGAAGAGTATAGAAAGCACTGGCAGGAATATTAACATGACAGTATGGTGAGTTTGAATATCAGGTTACAGTGGGCAGACTAGAATAGCACCATTTTAACACAGCGCTGCGTGCCTGACCTGACTGAATATATGGGACTAAGAGGCGACGGAGATATGTTTAGTGCTTTCATCACACAGCTACTCCAAACCCCAGCAAGGAAAAGTCAACAGCCTTTTATTTTTAACTCCTCCTGCCTAATGAGTTTACATTCTCCCCTCTTTGTGTCTCTGTCCTCTCTTTGCTCTGCACTTAGCTGACGGATGGGACGCCCCCCCCCACCCCACCCCCTCCCCCAGCCAAACATCCAGCTGTTCTCCTCCCTCCTCCTCTGATGGTTATTATCCACAGCCCATCGCTCTCCTCCTATGTCCTCGGTGACTCCCTCCTCGCCTCATACTCCCCCCTATGCCCCGCCGTTCACCTTCCTCACGTCTTTCATCCTCCCTTCCTTAATCAGCCCCCACTTCTAAAACTGATCTACGAACCCATGTCATGAATCACAGGAGAAAACGAGAGGGAAATCATTATTGGTGGCATGGGAGGTGAGGTGAGGTGAGGTGGGGTGGGGGGTGGGGGGGGGGCTGAGATTCCAGTTGCATTGTCATTATGTTAAAGGTAATGGTTTAGTCCCACTCACCCAGTGGAAATTATTTTCACTTTATCTTCTAGTGCTGCAGCTAATAATTCTTTCCATTGCCAATTAATTTTAACAGTCGATTCAATGTTTAGTTCAAATGACAGAAAATGTGGAAAAAATATGTGTTTCCTAAACCATAGGATTTGATCCAAACCCTCAAATATGTTCAGTTTACTCTCATATAGGAAATAAACCAGAACATATTCACATTTATCAGGTGGAGTCAGAGAATTTTGGCAAAAAATTATTAACTTAAGCAAAAAAAAAAATGGCTCAGGAGGTACAGTAGGTCATCCATTAACCAAAGAGTTGGCAGTTCAAATCCCACTTTGTCCTAGTCAGTTTGTTGTGTCCTTGGGCAAGACACTTCACCCTCCTTGCCTCCAGTGTCACTCACACTGGTGTATGAACTTTCTGTGGAGGACGGAGAGACCACAGGCATGAATTGGCAGCCACACTTCTGCTCCAGGAACACTGTGGCTACAAATACAGTTTACCACTGCCAGAGTGAGAATGTGAGAGTGAATGAATAATGGATCAATAATGCGAAGCCCTTTGGGTGCCTTGAAAAGTACTATAGAAATCTAATCCATTATTATTATTACAATTATTATTATTATTACTTAATGCTGCACTGCAAAAATCTAAATATTAACAATATTAAGATTCTAATTTCTAGTCAAATTCTCTCATCACACTTAAAATTAGATTAGATTAAATAGAACTTTCTTGATCATCTACGAAAAACCCTCGGGAAATAGTGGACGTAGCACAGCATAAGACATAATCACTTTTCAGTGAGATATAGGAACTTATTTTCAGGCAATGGATCTGGAAAATTGTATTCCAAGAAATCTTACCAAGATCATTTTCATTCCTTCAATTCATAGATTTTTTAAATTAAAATGATTTATTATCGTCATTATTTTTAGGTATTGAATTTTTTCATTGCATCGTTCAATAATTTTTTTTATTATTATTATTTTTTGCTTAATGGAAGCCAGAAAATCTGCCAAAGGAATGATTGATCAGTAATTCTGATATGGGGAAACACATGTGGGATCACCAATCAATATATGCAGCCCAAATATGACCCTTCTGGGGCCCACATGGACATTCTAGATGGGTGTTGGGCTGTCATCTGTCCATGTTTGCCACCTGCCTGCACCTTCCTGGATGTTGTTTTTTTTTAGGTAAAGACTTTCCACCACCACCGCTCTGCAGCAGGTTTTATTTAGCCCAGCCAGACCCTGCACATTACACAGACCGTTATATTAACAAGGCACGGCACTGGGAGGCAGCTGGTCCCACTGGAGGAGACGCTTTCACATTCCTATCCCATCCCAGAGACGTTGGAATCACTCCTCAGCGCAGAGGAAACAGGCGTCATCAGCAACAGGTGGACAGAAACATGAACAGTACAACGTCTGTTCTTATCTTAGTACAGCAGACATGTAAGGTATCTTCACCGCATATCTGGGGCCTCATTCTGCCCATGTTTCCCCCACAGACACATTTACAGACTTTTACACTTCCATGGTGTTTATAATCTACGAGCTTCTTGAATCCACATCCACACTGAGCTGCCATAATATCAATGTCAAATAGAGCTGCACAGTATGTTGTTTGAACATCGACATCGCAATGTATGTCCTGGAATTATTTTTATTTGATTTGATTCTAAAAAATGTTTTTATTTGTATATATTTTTTATTTTATTACCTTTTTTTATATTATTATTAAATTTAATTCTTTATTATTTCATTTCATTTTTTTAATATGTATTTGTGTTTTTAAATAATTCATTATTTTATATGTTTTTACATTCTTAAATATTCATTTTATTTCATTATTTCAGCTACAAGAAGGATGATGATAATGAAACGTATGTTCTGTGTCGCAGGGTTCTTTCTAATATCGTGCCTAGCCTTAATGTCAAATCCTCAATCCACATGTCTAGTAACTGCTAGAACAAAGACCACATAAAAGACGTCTCTGTAGCCACTATGACGTCAAACTCCTCCTTTGTGGACTATTGCTTTGAAGACTCTATTGAGACCAGAGCCAGGAGAAAAACAAGTGGGGAAATTCACCAAACTAATGCTACCACCATTACCCACCGTGTAATTTGTCAACCACAGCTACAGTAGAAGTGTCTCTTAATAAATACATTACTCCAGTCAATAAAGCCAATGCAACAACATCTACTAAGATTGAACTAGAATACCACCATGGGACCTAACTTTGGAAAATAGATACATAAGAGAGATATATAATGGGGTTTTTTTTAGGTTTTTTTCAGAAAATGTAGGTTAACTCACAATTTTACATCTTGCATGTCCCTGTGGTCTGGTAAATATTGGCTAAACTAAATGACCAATTTAAGAACACATATCAGAATATATGTCTCCATTTCACTCTAGTAATTTGGACTATTTCACTGAAAAAAAACTATGCTGAAGGACACTCTTCCTTGAAATTTTATATGAGGGAGAAGATAGAGATGTCCGCAATGGAATGAAAAGTCTTAAAAAAAAAAAAACTATTCAAAGAATGCCTAATTTCACCCCTATTTTGTCCCAGTCTCACATTTCTATGACAACCTGTTCTTGAATTAGAGCCAATAATGTGATTTTGATCTTACTGCTAAATGCAACCTTGAACTTTGACCTTTTGCATTATTGCAAATTTCTTTCTATGTATATATGTGTCAGTGCATGTAATATTATGATACTGTAATATATCCAGTATTGATAAAGTTATAGTGTGATATGTCTATGCTTGACACACACAAAATGTGTTGTAGAAGTTCATTTTTGCAACATGTCACCTTTGACCTCCAGAGATCTCAAAAACTTTTGGTCGTAGTTGATAACACCAATTGTGAGAATTGAAGAAATCTTCATTCCACATCATTTGGTACCAATCTGAAAGTTATTATATGTATATTATAGATCCACTTTAAATCAACACCGTGGATTTATGCTACGAAGCCAAGTCATCTGCAACGTGCCCCCACCCCCCCGTTCCAGAGACTCATCTCCCACTCATATGAATATGGTTTTGGCGAAGTGCATGAGGAAGTGGAAGGATCTGCGAGATGACTATTCAACAATGAAAGGGCCTGATGTCAAAAAGGAACGGTGATCCAGGTGGGAAATCCTAGTGAGTTTGTGAGTGCCCTGTGAGTGCGTTGTGGTGGTGAAGAGCGCACGCTATGTACTCCACACGCTGGGAACCGGCGAAGTCTGGGTGGAGGGCACTGTAAAGCCGAAGTTGCGAGCCACTTTCATCCCCTGTCCCCTTTGTCCCCTGTCCCCTTTGTCCCCGGCTCTGGGTTAGCCAGACACAACACTGTGAAGGAAATTAAAGAAGGGAAAAAAGGGGGAAATCCCACCCTCTGGTTTATATATATATATATATATATATATATATATATATTGCTTGAAATAAGATTTTCCAGATCAATTGCCTAAAAAATAAGTTACTGAAAAAGTTACTCTTTAGGTGATTATGTTTTATTTTAAATGTGATGAGAGATTTTGACGAGCAATGAGAAAAATACACTTGGTAAGATTTAGATTTTTGCAGTGCAGCATTAAATAATCATCAGTATTACACTTTATTTCCATATAGGTTTTGATTGGAAGCTGTGGTTGTTGTCCGCTGGATCAGAATAATGCTAAAATTACAGTGCACTGAGACCTCTCATTTTTTATGACGGTGCAACAGTGGAGCCACAGCCTATAAAACATGGAAAGCAGTTACTCAACGATGATCGTATCTATAAAATGTTCCTCCAAAGCGACCACAAGCTCCTTGTTGGCTGAAGCATCATAAACCAGATGAGAGGCGCACATGTCCAGCAGATGTTGGGTGCAGGTCAACCATCTTGTCCATCACTTACTCAGCCAGAGAGAGAGTGAGCTGCTGTGGCTTTGGGTTTGCTCAGTGATTACGGTGTTGTGTGTTTGCTTTAGTGTTCCACAGCTGCTCAAAGAGACATGTAGCACACAGCAGACGCAGATGTGTTCACTGTAGGTGCTAATCAGAACCTATGACCGAGGAAATCTGGATCCACTTAGAGGGAAAGCTCCAAAAACAACGGCCCACTCGGGACTTGTCATTAGTGGAGGCATGTGTTTTGGTGCGTTTGAATGTATGTAAAACCACCAACTACAAGATAATCTATCTAATGACTTGTGCCAAATGAATAATTGTGTTGAGTCTAGTGAATATGTGTCTTTGTGTAACAGAATATTTGTATTCTGCTGCCACCAACAAACAGATATAATAACAGAATAATTGTGTCTACCTCTAATACGAGTCTAAATCCTTTCCTGTTCGAGGGGGAAAATGATGTCTGTGTCGCCGGAGGTAAAGGTCAGATACTCAAGTATAATTTAAAGTCCGTCAGGGAATACGATGTTTGTGACTGTGTGCATGAAGTCATGTTGAAGCAGAGAGTTTAAGAAAGAGGACTGAACTAATGCTACATAGAAACACTGTCTGGTTTTTCTTCAGGTTTTTACACAAATTCACTGACGGACGGTGCATTTGAGTACCAGCACTGGTGAACTACAGACAAAAACAGAAGAGTGGGCCCCAAAATATATAGAATTAATGGTAAGAATGTGACAAATAATTATCAAATGTAGATGTAGAACATTGTAAAGTAAAAACAATTAAGTACTTGTTGTGTTGTGTACCTGATTATTAATGTATGTTAACAATGAAATGCTTTAATTCAACATGTTCTAAAACTTGTGTCCATATTTTAATAAGCCTCAAGAAAATAATACACACTGGAAAAAAAAAATCTAGATCTTACCAAATGTAGTTTTGTCATTTCTAGTCCAAATATCTTATCAAACTTCAAATAAGACATAATCACCTAAAGAGTAACTTTTCAGTGAGATATAAGAACTGATTTATAGACAATATGGGAAATCGTATCTCAAGAAATCTTACCAACATCATTTGCACTTGGTCTATTGCATATTAAAAAAAAATATTTTTTTTTTTTTTGATTTGCCCAATCACTTCTCATTGTGGAAACACATTTTTGGTGACTTTGACCGACATTTAATATGATCTATTCTTGGCCATCTTGCACATTATCAGAAAATTTCATGAAAATTTTGTGTAACACTGCTGACAGGCAGACACACAAACCGACTCAAAAACAATAGCCCTCTCCCCTTCAGGGGTCGTGGTAATACGTAATACGTGGAACTGGTAAACCTATAGATGAAATATCTTCAGCTGTTTTCAGATTTGGGGTTTTCTTCATGAACTGCATGTTTCATCCTCCCCAAAGTGAATTAATGATACTGAGGTCAACCTGAGATGGACACTCCTTCACCTTCACTTTTTAATCTTGCCCAACATTGGTTGGGAGAGATTATTGTAATCAGTGTTCTGCCTGTCTGCCTGTCTGCCTGTCTGTCTGTCCGTCTCTGTCTCTGTGTTTGTCTGTGTGTGTGTTCACAGAGTCATATCACACCATAACTCAATAAATACTTGAGATATCACCATGAAATTACATGGGCATATACATATAGCTAATGCGCATCAGATGCAATGATCTATTTGAATAAAGGTCAAAGGTCAAGGTTGTATTTAGCAAAAAGGTCAAAATCCTATTATTGGCTCTAATTCAAGAACAGGTTGTCATAGAAACGTCAGATTGGCACAAAAAAGGGCAGAGATTAGGCATTCTCTGAATACTTTTTCTGCCGTAGCCAATGACAGGTCGACTTGACCTTATTTTGAGTCACTGTCATGTTGCAACTTTCAAGACCGTCCCATGCACATTTAGTCAGGGTATGTAAACTTATGAACACAACTGTACTGCACTTTATTTCATTCTGTTATGTTGCTCATTGCAATATTGATTCAAGTAACAGGTTATCTGAACCATAGACAGCTGGTCAGCATTACCAGCTACAAGGTTTTTATTAGACCTGGGCCTGTATAATTACAGGACCACAACACAAAACCATGAATCACTGTGAACAGACGTCAGTCTGTGTTCACTGGCAACACTAGTCTGACTTCAGATACACTCACATACACTTGTGCTCATTAGTGTGTATACACTGGCTGAATGTGCATGGGACGGTCTTGGATGTTTCAATATGATAATGACCCACAAAGCACTGGTCTAGTGGTCCCCGGAGAAGTGGGTATAATCTGGGTGGAATTTGCTCTGGTTTTGGAGCCCACCTCAGCTGGCATGCACTGGCCATTATGGGGTTTCTGGGAGACCCTCTGACTCGCATGTGCATTAGGCTCCTATGTTTGAAGATGGGTTGGGTGGGTTGCCGACATTGCAGCTGACCCCTGGTGCCTGTTGTGCATGGGCCGGTCCCCGCCCTGGCCACACAACGCAGTTGGCGTGGCGGGGGAAAAGGGGTCCAATCCTCCTGAGGCAAGAAGGAGAGGAGATGCAGCGAGTCAGGGCAGAGGGCGCTGTAAAGCTCGCCGCCGGAGCCGCGAGCCACCTTCGCCCCTGGATCCTTCCTGGCTGACCTAGCGTCAGTCGCTGCACACTGCCACACAGGAAAAATGTCTGGTGGGGGCACAAGCCAGACCCAGGTGGGAGGTCCTGCGAGGGGATCCAACACCTCCCAGCACCAAGCGGACGACCCAGACCTGCTGAGGTTGAATCCCTCAGGCGGACTGTGCGGACCCCACCCATTTACCTCTCAACGGCTTCACGTCCTCTTGAATTCTCTGTTCAAAGTTCTTTTCAACTTTCCTTTTAGGTACTTGTTGACTATTGGGTCTGGTGTCAGTATTTAGCCTCAGATGCGTTGGACTGCATTCACAAACACTAACTCTGAGAAGACCAGACCCCGGCATGATGACAACCGGGCAAACAGTCTTCCATACGCCACATGGGATGGGGATTTAGTGTTGGACTCTTCCTTCTTCCCTCTTCACTTTAGTTAGTTTATTTTCCTCTGCTTAGTAATATGCTTTCAATCAAGAATGAGGGTCATAACATCCAACGCAAGCTTTTTTTTAAACCCACGCAGACACAGGGGAGAACATGCAAACTCCACACAGAAAGACCAGGGTCGAGTGCTAACCACTGCACCACTGTGCCACCTTAGATAAATCGTACAGAAATAAATGCATCAAGCCATTTTTATATTTCTGTTCTTTTTAAGTATGGTAGGGCAATCTGTTTACCATCATATGTCCTGGACTATAACACTGTGAAGGAGGGTCCATCTCAGTCTGACCTCAATATCATTGATTCACTTTGGGGGGGGGGGGGGGGGGGGGGGGGGGGGTATCAAACATGCAGTTCATGAAGAAAACCCAAAATCTGAAAGAAACTGAAGGGGTTTTTTTTTACCAAGAACAATGAACAGCTTTAGCATTTTAGCATAAAGTGTTAGATCCACAGCTTGCCAAAAAACACTAATATCTGTGACTGATGTTAAAGGAGCCAATACAGAGGATGAAGAACTATGTATGTAAACTTATGGTCAAGGTCATTTCTGTAGTTTCTGTTAACAGTATGATTTAAAAAGAACATTGTTTGATAATACATGTCTTCACCAAACCAGTAGTCACAAGTGAAAGAAAATGTCTTGTATTATCATTCATGTTCTCTGAAAAATGGCAGAAGAAGCATCAATTCTGCTGAAGTATGTAAACCTATAAGCACGACTGTAAGAAAATATACTTTAAATGCACTAGTTCTTCTTTTCTGTCCCTCTCGTCATCGATCCTTTTCCTTCCTTCCTCTGATCCTTCCTTCCTTATCCCCTCTTCCACTCTGACATGCTGTAGTATCTGGCTGTAATGGCCTGTTGTGTGCTGGTGGATAATTACAGGTGTCTGAGGTGCTTTTTAACAAGCTGCACCACACAGCCGCTGGGTAACCTGTTATCACACTTTGTCACTGCTTTGTAGCAATAAAGGTAAGAATATACATGTCCGTGAGACAACAAATAGAATATACAAACAATAATGTCTGTGTTATATCAATATTCACACAGTAATAAACACACTCCACAGGCTTTAAAATAAAGACTTGACAGACACAGAATTGATTGACTGCGCTTAGATCAGATTTGCTTTTTGGGATGAATATATTCCCTTATGAAAAAAAAAATTCTCTATATACAGAATATGAATAAATTACTGTCGAAAATTGAACATTAAAAAATATATGTATACGAATATACAGAAAAATATATTGTCTCAATATATTACAATATAATTAAAATACATAAGTAATTGTCGCTTTCCATATATTGAGACATATATGACAATGTATGTACTCATATATGATAATATATATTTAGTTAATACACTAAACAATAAATATATATATATATATATATATATATATATATATATATATATATATATATATATATATTGTTTAGTGTATTACTAAATATACTATCTGTAAAAATATAGGCCAGATTTTGTCTTCAGTGCAATATACGTTTTATATTTGTCAACATATGATCAAATCATATATTGCAGTATATTGGATCATATATGCACTACCTTTCAATATCTGGGAATATATTTTTGAATATAATGGATTATATTTAAAAAAAAATATTGCCATATATTTTTGTTTCATAAGGGTCAATATAAAATTTATTTACATAAATTAAATCTTATAAGCAAGTCATACAAATACATTATTACAAATATTAAATTATCTAACCAATTGCTGTATTGTAACTGCCTCCACTGCTATCGCCGCCACAATAATAATAATACTCAGAAATTGGACTAGTGACATTATATTTCTTTGCATTCTGACAACAGTTATCATTTTCCTTTTCACTCCCCTCAGCCCAAATCAATCCATAATGTTTAGTTGATCTTTACATACAATATATTTTCATTGTAACATGATATTGTTATTAGTGTTGTTTGACAATACAATTATTGACGTTGTTTCTGGATTGGTTTTGTCAGAGTGTTTTTTTGTCTGATTTATGTCTTGTTTTTCTCTATACATAAGGTCTTGTTAACTATCACTAAATAAATAAATAAATAAATAATAAACATTGGGTTTTTTGGCGAGATCATCTATCTATCTATCTATCTATCTATCTATCTATCTATCTATCTATCTATCTATCTATCTATCTATCTATCTATCTATCTATCTATCTATCTATCTATCTATCTAAATGGAGTGAGTCTAACCCCCAGTACTTTCCCTCCTAGTGTTAATAAAGTTTCTGACTCTGTTTTATAGATGATCTACTTTACATCCTATTGATGATTCCCTCCAGTGAACATTTGGGACAAATCTCTGTTTAATTTGGATTTTGATCAGACTGTTCACAATGGGGTCATGTCGAAAAAGTTCTGTATTTGACTCTGGACCAAATTTGGACGTGTCCTGAAGAGGAGAGTTGAGATTTAGGACACTGTGGTACGAACCCATTAAAACTTGTATTTCATATCATCATCTGTGTCTTAAATGCTCACTTAAATGAAGCTTTGCCTCTGAATGGCGCTCTACCTCAGTGGTGGTATTTCCTCCAGGTTCACTCCTGGACCATCTTACACTACAGCATTGTTTTTAATGAGCCCATCTCCGTTTCCTCTCCCTCCTCCTCCCTTCCTCCTCCTTTATCTCCACCTCCTCTTTTCACCCACAAAAGGCCCTGCCAACAGGGACGGGGAAAACCTACCTCACCATCCTTTCATATAAACAAACCTGTTCCTTCTCTCTCTCTCTCTCTCTCCACCCCTTCCCTTGTGCATAAGTCTTACTCGCCCTCTTTTTTCTTTGTCCCGTTTCTGTTTGCCACCACCCCCCCTCTAATTTTTCACCCTCTCTGTGTGTGTGTCTCTCTCTCTCTCTGCCTCTCTCTCTCTCTCTCTCTGTCTCTCCCTTTCTCTCTGTCTCTCTGTTTTTCTGTCTGTCTCTTTCTCTCGCTCTCTCTGCCTCTCTCTCTCTCTCTCTCTCTCTCTCTCTCTCTAGTGCTGCTGGTTAGTAGGCTTTACGCTCCATTGTTCTGGTATCTGTATATTTCCGGAGGCTGTCGCTTACAAAGGCTGACGAACACACTCGCCCACTCCCACTCACTAATGCCAGCCCTCACCTGCCCACACACACACACACACACACACACACACACACACACACACACACACACACATCTGAAGAGGACATCAGTAGATTAGTTAAAGCAGGAGGCCCCTTCCAGAAAGGTGAATTACAGAGGATTTATACTGATCCTCTTTCATGTGAACTTTTCCTCCATGTCTTCCTTCCTCACACTGGAAAAAAAATGTAAATCTTACCAAGTGTATTTTTCTCATTTCTCGGCCAAATGTATCATCACACTTAAAATAAGAAACAATTGCCTAAAGAGTAACTTTTCAGCAAGAAATATGAACTTATTTTTAGACAATTGATCTGGAAAATCTTATTTCAATAAATCATTTTTACGTTGCATAATTCAACCAAAAACATCTTGTATTACATTTTATTTTCAACTTGTTTTTAGACGGGGATTTTTCCCCAGTGTATGTCCTGAACATTTAGTGACTTGGAAATAAAGAACCTTTGAATATCCATCTCATAATTCCTGATGACAACACATTTAACCAACATGCATGGTCCAGGTCCTTTTTTCACCCCTGACCCTTAGAGGGAAAGAACAGAAAGTGAAAGGAGAAAAAAGAAGAAAGGAGGCACTGCTGGTTCTTTGTCCCAGAGTCTTTTCACTGTGTTCCTTTCTATCTTAAAGACACACACACACACACACACACACACACACACACCTGACATCTGTATAAACCAGAGCCCAACACCAATTACCACGTCCCTGACCTGGGGGTTCAGAAATAACCCTTGACCTTCAGCCTGATTCCATAGAGGTGATAGAAGTCTGAACAGACAGCTCCCCATCTCTGTAATGACAGTGTGTGAAACTTTATAGTCACACACACACACACACACACACACACACACACACACACACACACACACACACACACACACACACACACACACACACACATATGAAAATGCATCCTCTTCTTGATGCAATCCCACACACTTGGCTTTTCACTCCTAAACTTGTGCATGTTGATGTTTCCAGTTTACTCTAATGCTGCTTTTATTTGCCATCAGCCACAAAACTCACAAATAAATGGTTCATACAGAGGACTAACCCTCGGAGAAAAATCAACTGAAAAAGCCACAGTCGTCATCAGTGATTACATCTGAAGTGATGCCCTGAGTGTTAACAGCAGGCACTAATAGACTTTAACTCCACCAATGAACCCATTGTCCTCCAGCTCCAGGGAACAATACATCAGGAGGCGTTTTATTGAGGCTCATTACTCAAATAAATCTTCAGTTCACTGATAGTAATGAGTGCGGTGCCACACATTCACTCTTATTGGTGTATTATTTTGGCTTTTTATAAGAGATATAACTATTTCCTTCATCCCATAATATCATCATCACATAATAAGTAATATGCATAACTTTACCTACTATAGATAAGGGCTGAGCATGCTTGCATTTTATAGACATTTCTTTTAGTCTTTAGGGTTTATTTTATCTAACTTTTTTTTTTTTTTTTGCCAAAACAGTGTTTTATCATTTCATTTAAGCTTATTTATGAAGATGTTGGATATCTAGTTCCATGTTCTACCTGTAGATTTATGAACTCTTCCACCTCTAGACAATTATTGGTCATTTTCTGACCTTAAATAATAGTTTATAAAAGCAAATCACTGCCTCTCACTTTATTGAATAAGAACTCAACAGAAACATTAACAAACTAAGTTATAAAATCTGAGACTAAAGGAATGGTTTTGCTTCATGCTTTGGTTCTTAAAATTATTTTTTGTCTTATTTCAGCTTTTACAGTTTCATGATATTTTTAGGTTATTCTCCTGTCCACTGAAAGGGAGGTAAGGGGTATTGTTTTGGTTTGTTTATTACCATATTTTCTCTTCTATAAGGCACATTTAAAGGACTTTAATTTTCTCCAAAAACCACAGTACACCTGATATATGAATTCTATATGGATTCAGTTTTTGCTTAGTGACTTGGAATTTTCACTTTTTATCTCATAAATTTGGACATTTTACCTCATAATTTTGACTTCTTGGGCTCTAGACCAATGCCGAAAGTACGCTAGAAGCTCGCCAGCTGAAACCAGGTCTACTTCTGGTGCAAGGCTGACACAGCCGGGCGAGTGGTAGTTTGGCTGACCAGCACGCAGAGCGCACACGTCACCACAACCTCACAGGCAGGTTTCTAGAGTGTCAGACACATTTCAATGCAATAAATAATGCCAACAATCACTATTTAATGTAATGATTCAATATAATGTAATCAACAAATAAATATTTTGACTATTCAGTCACATCTGATGACAGATCAAATGCGTTTGGCAGCATAGTGGAAACTCAACCTGAATTAATTACCAGCTGAAACTAACAATCCAACGTCTTTCTCAGCCACAAACAGCCTCAGTATTAGACACTGAGAATATATTCAGTATCTCTCATCTTAGAATATTCAAAGAAAGACAGAGAAAGAGCGACAGAGTGAGAGAGAGATGTAAGTGAATTTTCTTTGTCTTAAGGACATGCTTCATGTGATCGCACGAACAAATGTTATAACTTTTGCTTAATGCCATCTACAAAGATGGTCAGTATTTATCATTACACAGGAACAAATGACATCTAACCCCCGAGGTGGTCCACATGGTGACACACATCGTGGCCTCTGATGCGCTCCCCCATGGTACTTCTGTTGTGCTAATTTTTCTTTGTCTCTTCTACAGACATCATTGAACCGTTTTTTTTACACTGGGCAACAGTTCTCAGTGTATCAGGACAAACTTCATTAATGATATTTGTGACCTCCTCCTCCTCCCAGGATATTTTTGCTTCATCAGCCTGTGGAGGTTCTGCTCACAGTTCCATATACAGTAGTCAGGCAGTGCAGGCTTGGACCTCCTGCACCAAGACACCAGTCTCCTCCTGGGAGAAGTTTGGGTGTCTGACTGTGGCGTCCATGGCGAAATGATGAACGTGCAGTGTGCCTCACTGCAGTGCATTTAAAAGGTGAGGAGAGGCACTAATGTGATTGGTGGAGATCTTAATCGGCAGTGTTAAATCCATCACACGGCCTTTCTCCTCCCTCATTTTCACTTACGCCAGTGGGAGGAAAGGAGATGGGAAGGGGGGGGGGGGGGGACTTGCGCCAGTGTGCGCGGCAAGCGAAACTTGCAAAACTCATCTGGACACTCCCCATTGGCGTGGCAGAGCTGGTCTGTACCTCGCCTACGCCAGGTCTGCGAAACTAAAGCCCCTTATCTGATAATTTTGCCTTTTTATTTCATAATTTGAACTTTTTATCTCATGATTTTGACTTTGTTTAATGCACCTTATAGTACAGTAGGTCTTATAGAAAGTACGGTATATATTGCCAATCACTAAAGAAAAAAACGTCTCCCCATTTACTTACAAAAATTTATAATTTTTGTAGCATCAAAACTATTGATTGAATTCCAACCAAATGTTGTTTATAAATTGCCAGTCACCCAGAGTAGGTCTGACTACATTCTCACCATTTATTTATAATGTGAGAAATTTCAAATGCTTCTAAAAACAAATTTTGTTTCAATTTACTTGAGAGTTGGCATATATACTTGATATGCTGACATCAGCACATGCATAGATATGAAATATATATATATATAATAATAATATATTTTAATAGTATAGATCTGTTATTATCTAGGTCTTTGATCAAAATTCTGTTTATTTAAATCCAGGTTAAAAACCCACCAGCTACATTTGATTAATTTTTATTCATCAGTTTAGATCTACATTCACTTCTAAACTTTAGATTTTTTAAATCTGTTTTATCTATGTATGGTTTGTTTTTTTGTTTGTTTTATCTTCTCGGTGATTTTAATGTTTCACGTTAAGCACTTTGAATCATCTTGTACATGTAGAAATAAACCTGCTTTGCCTTAATTGCTTATTTAATTTTACACTTCACACAACTGTATTTAATAGAAAAACGACTCATCTTCAACAAATCCGCCTTTAACAAGCACATCTTGGGGACAGTGGGAAGGAATAAATAAATAAAAAATTTAACATACAAAACCCCCTGAAGAAATAGATTATGGACTGGCATCAGCCTCATTATTAGAAAGCATAGATAGAACAGAAGTACATAGATATAGTATGGTATATGTTGGCAGCTCTAGACACTCTGCATCCAGGGGAAGTGGAGCAGCGCTGTAGAACTGCTATCTCTATTTGCGGATTCAGCTGGGCTGTTTTAGGAGGACCATAAACAGAGCGACACCACCCACTGAGAGGGAGAGACAGACGGACAGAGAGAAGGATGACCCTCCAGAACCAGAGGGCATCAAGGGGCCCGAAAAAAGAAACATCAGCGATCTTATCTCTATGCAGGGGGATTCAGGGGTCAAAGGGTCACACCAACACCTACTACTGTATCGAACGAAACATTCAACATGTTTAGTTCTTTCAGCTCCATAAAAACAGTCACGATGTTCTTATATTGGGAACATTAAAAAAAAAAAAAAATAATAATAATAATAATAATAATAATAATAAAATCCTCCTCACATTGAACCATCATTAGCCTTTAATCCCTGACGTGTCAGTGGTGGGAGTTCTGAATGAATTATTCATTATAATTCAACCCTTTGCTCAATAATAAAAATTCCTAAACATGCAGATAGAATAGACCTTGAGCTATCCATAGACATCTGAGCATGCTCAGTGCACCCCCACCACTGCTGTAATGAGAGGGGGGGGGGTGTGCTAAGAACAGTAACTAAGAACAGCAAGTGAGACCAACGAGCTATAAAAAAAAAAGAGACATTTGGAGTGTTTTTTCTCACTATTTTTGTTAAATTGTTGTTTGTTTTTACTGTTGTTTGTAGTGTTGTGGTGATTTTCCTGGATTATTTTTTTCTGTTTTTACGAAAGTTTGAATGTGTACCTGCTCTTTAGAGTTCAACTAGATGCCAAAAAGTAGCTGGACTGATTTAGAAGAAAAAAGAGCTCCAAAACAAAACTTCAAAGACTTTTAGTTGAGTGTGTTTCAGGTCAGTTCATGTCAAACATCCTACGTAAATCTGTTATTGATGTTTATTCTGAGTAGCGGTGTAGTCCAGGGCACACGGTGGTATATGGAGTACATATCTACTTATTTTTCAGTCAGCGTTGGGCATACACACTTCTAAATCCTCCATTTAGAAGTGGGTATAATGTTGAGTCAGCCCTCCTTTGTTGAGGACAAACTCTGCTACATGAGAAAATAAATACAGAAATATAAAAATGACTTCATAAATCTATTTCAAAACCATTTATTTATTTTTGCCCTTATTTATTATATTTTTTTCATCTTTAATTTGTACCCTTGCATGTACTTCTGTGTTGTTTCCTATTTATATTTCATTTATCTCTTGTTATTTATTTCATTTGACACCTTAATGACTTAATAATAATGAGCCAATGAAACTAAACTAAATACAGTAATCTTATGGTTCTACAACAGTGTTTTCCATACACAAAAAAGGCAAAAATTTTAATTATAACCACTTCTACACTGATTCAAAGTGCCTTGTTGAGTAAAAAAAAAACAGTCAAATTTCAATTCCTTTTTTCTGTTATTCCACCTGTTTTGACTTTTATGATACAGTAAAGCAAAACAACTGAGGAAAAGGAATACCAGCACATATTACAGCAGCTTTTATGACACTGAAACAGACACAAACTCAGCAGAAACAACAATGTCTCAAGAGTTAAAAGAATTAAATTGACTTTTTTTCCCCCTTCTCACTGCCACAGGCACAAGATAAAAAAAAAAACAATAAGCACAGATGTCTATGCTTCCCTATGACTTCCTCAAGAGGATCTGGTGATAGTTGTTATCCTTCAGCCTGTGTTCATTGAATCACTTCTGAGGATTTTGTTCTGAAGCAGAAAACATGAGTGACTTCAAAGCTCAGACTGTTCACTCCACTTACCGCACATGAGCAGTACCAGGGACGCCTGCATCGTTGCGCACATCAACCCGCTGGGCTGCAGGCAACCTGTGGCATGCAACAAGTAAAACTGAGGTCAACTAGGAGCCTCCAAACGTCCAATGAAACATGGAGCAGTGAATCAGCTGGACTGTGACATGACAAATATCAGAGAAAAACAAAGCTGGAGCTGCGGCTGTACGTTAAAGCGCACGGATTTTGGAGATTATTTCCACATTAAAGCTCCAGTTACAAGAGTCCAGGGGTATTTCACATTAAATGAGCCAACTGATGTGCTCTAGACGGAATAAAAGTACACCGGGTCCATATTGTTAAAAGTGCGTTTGGATGCGTCTCGTGCGCACGCGTCTACTGAGTTGACTAAGTTTTTGAAATTGATTTATTCATTATTGTTGTTGAAGGTGAATACACTCACCGTGTCGGTCCTGAGTGGATGATCACTCCTGTGTTTTGTGTGTCTTCTCCTGGTCCACTTGCTGCCGAGTAGAGTCGCGTTATTACGATGAGGAGTTGTGAACTCCTGCGCCTCTCCGTTGGAAACCCCGGAGTGGAATAATGGAGCGGAGCGGAGCGCGAGGAGGAGGAGGAGGAGGAGGAGGAGGAGGAGGAGGAGGAGGAGGAGGAGGAGGAGGAGGAGGAGGAGGAGGAGGAGGAGGAGGAGGAGGAGGAGGAGGAGGAGGAGGAGGAGGAGGAGGAGGAGGAGTGAGAGGAAGGTCAGTGAGATGGATGCAGGATGGTAAACACTCATAAAAACACTTTTCAATGAAACCTCAGTGATGGAGGCTTTTTAATAGTCTCACTGGATTAAAAAAAATAAATCTAAATCTTACCAAATGTATTCATATCAATTGTAGTTTAAATATGTCATCACACTTGAAATAAGACATACTCACCTAAATAGTAACGTTTCAGTGAGATATAAGAATTTATTTTGATACAATAGATCTGGAAAATCTTAGTTCAAGAAATATTACCCAAGGTCCAAGGTCTTGTACCATTGGCATATTTTTTTTTAGGGTTAAATCAAGAAATTAACCCTTAATTAACTTATTTATTTTTGCTTAATCAAAGAAAACATATCTGCAAATGGAACAAGTTAAACATGATTTTAGTAAGATTTCTTATAATATATTTCTTGAATCTATGGTCTTAAAATCACTGAAAAGTTGCTCTTTAGGTGATTCTGTCTGTCTGTCTGTCTGTCTGTCTGTCTGTCTGTCTGTCTGTCTGTCTGTCTGTCTGTCTATCTGCATCAATGACAGTGAATAGATATTTATTTTATATTCATTTGACAATATCTTTTGCAGAAAAAAACAACCCTTTTCCCTTAGTTTCCCTCAAAACTTTAATCTGATTAATGATCGGCTACATAATCAGTAAATTAAATACAAAACAATACCTAATTTTCAGTTAAAATTATAAAGTACAGAGCATAATATTAGAAGTAAGAGTGATAAATCATTTAAGAAAGATTAAAGCTTAGTGACTGGGAATTTGATTTTATGTCATAATTTTGACTTTTTATATGATAATTTTGGCTTTTTATCTCATAATGTTGACATTTTATCTCATAATTTGGGCATTTTACCTCATAGTTTTGACTTTTTATCTCATAATTTTGACTTTATCTCATAATTTTGACTTTTTATCTCATAATTTTAACTTTTTATCTCATGATTTTGACTTTTCATCTCATGATTTTGACTTCACTTAATGCACCTTATATATGGAAAAACCTTCATAAAAACCATTCATTAACAGTGCAGAAAATATGGTCATTACATAATATGTTTCAGTCTAATACAATTATTGACTGTAAACTACTGGGGGGGGGGTCCTAAATGGACAGTTATGGTCTTTACTGTCTTTTTGTTTTGTTTTACTGGTACTTTTTGTTCAAACACTCACCAATTTTCTCCAAAACGACAGACATTTGAGATAAGATATTTTATTACATGACAAACAATGATTTGAATGTTGTAAAAAAACACAATGACTCAGTTTCATCAAAAAAGCAGTTACTGCCTTTTTGCTTTGTCGGGCAAAGCTATGGAATAAGTGTCCACTGCAGTGACCAGTATGCATGAAAATTGTCTGCAAAAAAAGCCATAACAATTGTACATAATGTGGAATACTCCCATCACATCAACCAACTGTTTTTCAAATAAAATACATTAACATTTATGGATATTGTTTAATTGAAAACGGCTCAGATAATTTACAAAGCAAGAAATCATCATCTTCCTATTAATCTACAGGAACTGTTCAAAGAAAGAGAAGGATCATATGATGACAGCTTAAAGCTCACACCACATTAAAGAGTGATTTCAGTTAAAGGAGTGAAATTATGGAATTTACTTTCAGATGACATTAAAAACAGCAGCAATAATTAATTTAAAAAAGTTTAAGAAAACTAAACTTGATAGATACAGTGAGTTTTTGGATTATTACAAGCGGGCAGAGGATGTTTGGGCAGGAAGGGTTTGGTTTAGTGGATTATGTTCAGGTGGTATTTAAGCCTTGTGTTTTGAATGTTGATTTGAGCTCATGTGTCTCAGTGCATTTATAGATAGATGATCTGAAGTCAATAAGTTCTTCTTATTTCAGTTTTTTTGGTTGTTTCATTTTCTTCACTTGTTTCTTTTTCTTTAGTTGATTTTTTCAAATTACTATGTTTATTTGTAATAGTATTAGTACATTTTATTGTTTTTAGTGTGGTTAAGTGTATTTTCTATGTGTATTTTGGTTTACTTTTAGTATATTTTATGGTATTTTTAGTGCATTGTATTGTTTTTAGCGCAGTTTAGTGTATGTTTCGTTATAATGGTTCTAATACCAGGGATATATATATATATATATATATATATATATATATATATATATCATAATAAGCCTTTGCTTCTAACCAATCCTTTTCATTTGTATGTTTGTCACTCATATGAAATAAACATCAGAAAAAAATTAAATGAAAGGGTTCATATGGGAGACAAAAGTAAGTCTCTAAGGGTCATCTAACTGGATAAAGTCTATCCCTTCTAAATCTACAGTAACACCTGTCCTCCCATTTCCATTTATTGGTCTCATGACCATATCTCTTGAACTTTATGTGCTACCGAAAAAATTCGAACAGTTCCTGAAACATAAGACTTTGCATTTTATATGTTTAATGGGTCATTTCACTCATGTCTATTGAATAAACTGTGTAAAAGAAGCAGAACTTATAACATGCAGTAAATTGTAAGTGAAAAAAAAGCTCTGGGAAATGAATAAATGGACTCACTCCCTGCATATTTTCTAACCATCTGATTCATCAAAATAAGAAGAAATGTCTGGGCAGACCATTTTAGAAACTTTACTATATGTGCTGACAAAAGGTCAAAAGGTCAAACAGACTCAATCATAACATATATTCAAACCTTTTACTGGGTTCAAAATAAGAAACAAGTGGTGAACAACAACACCCCCCCCCCCTCTTGCACACAATTGACCTGATTTACGTTATCTCTTATGATTGCAAAAACACATTTTTGGTGACTGTGACCTTGACCTTTGACCTACATTCATTAAAACTGAATGAGACCACCTTGCAAGTTTCCTGAAAATTTCATATAAATTGGTCCAATAGTTTTGGTGTAAATCTGCTTACAACCAACCAACCAGACACACATACACACAGGCAGACAGACAGGCAGACAGGCAGACAGACAGGCAGACAGACTCACACATATCACTTTAGGCTCAGGGTTAAACAGTTCTATGTGTTTCCCTCTGAAACCCACTGCATGTTTTCCCTGGAGCCCCCTGTGCACAGGTCTGCCTGGGAGCAGGAATGCGCGCTCCCTGCTGGACGGATTAGATTCCCTTTGATTGCATCAATGAGCAACGAGTGGCCGCGCACAGAC
Organism: Siphamia tubifer; assembly: GCA_020466265.1. Classification (NCBI taxonomy): domain Eukaryota; kingdom Metazoa; phylum Chordata; class Actinopteri; order Kurtiformes; family Apogonidae; genus Siphamia; species Siphamia tubifer. The sequence goes on from CM035789.1 coordinate 28,013,944, forward strand.
CCCCCCCCCAGACTCCAAACATCAGCTTCATCCAACAGGTGTCAGGTACCACTTCCATGTCAGTTTTTCACTTAGAACTGTTTTTCAGTATTTGATCAACTTTTCTTCACATCAGTTCAGTGTTTTTTCAGGTTTTTACCTAATTGCTAAAACACAAGTATGGAAACTACACTGTAAAAAAAAAGTATGACTGGGTTTAATTAAAGGTAGGGTGGGAGGTCTTTTTTGGAGCATTTTTTTTTTACCATATAGGCTGATTTAATGTGACGTCACATCGCTATATAGTCAACGTGCGATTTTCAGATGGATGGAAGTGAAGCTGAGTGAGTTTTCCGTTGGCAAAAATGGCCGTTTTGTGTAGTTTACGGATGTGACAATTGTTCTGAGAGAAGGAAAATCTATTTTTTTTTTTTTTTGGTTACCAAAGTTTGTCATTCACAAAGGTGAGAAATGGAAAATGCTCACAGAAAACTGCCGTAAACAGTGGATTTTAAATCTACGTTTGCAGTTGGGAGGAGCAGAGTGTGCTAATGCTAATGCTAATGCCTATGTCTGCAGTGACCATTTGTCAGAGGTATGTTTGAAAGCTAAGTTTTTTGTTGTATGTGCTTCATATCATTAGGTTGTAGTTAAATGTTCATTTAAACTGTTGTAATATGGTTTACCTAGACACATCAAAATACGTTACATGTTTGTTGACATTAGTCGCTACTGATAGTCACATCTTTACAAATAAAACACTCACCCTGGTGAAAACCAAGCGATAATTATCAGTGAGCCTTTTAGTACTAAGTTTGTGGACCAACGCGTTGACAAAAATGTTTTATGCCTCCAAACTTTTCGACTCTTTCATAGTAGGATGTCTGCAGGACCAGGTAGTTAGTAATATCCACAGCCTCAATTGTTGGCAAATGTTTGGTTTCTGTTGAAAACTCATTCATTTTCATAAGATACAAGTCACGTCCAATACATTTTTAACAAACTGTATGCATCTGTTTCGACACTGAGTCTAAATCTGTAAAATATGCACAATCTCTTTAATGGTTTCCTCCATATTGACATTCTTCATGGTTACTTCCTGCACTACACTCCATGACATGTATAAAGCAGAGCTAGAAATATCTACAGTAGTTGTTGTGTTGTCAGTTGTTAGGAATAGTTACAAGGACAGGGTTAAACTGAATATAATTTCATCTGGATCTAACCCATTCAAAAAATAAAAAAAACTAAAAATCGGCATCTATGGTTACATGCGATCAAGTGTGTGGACTGGGATGAGAGCATGATCAGGAATGTCCGTTTGTCTGTCCTTCACATTCTAACCATAATCTCGACCTTGAATAAAACTGCTGCAGCATGACCCAAGCCTACGATGAAGTACACACTGAAAATAAAAAGAAAGATATGGGGGGTATCCAAGTAGGAGGAAGAGGAAGTGATTAACCTGGGTAAATTAAACCAGAGGAAGTGATTAACCTGGGTAAATTAAACCAGAGGAAGTGATTAACCTGGGTAATTACTTAACCACATGTCACAGTGTTAGGTCTGGCCAAAATGCCTCATCCGCATCATAGATAATATCACCTATGGTCTTTTTTATAGTTTACTCCCTCATTGCACTGTTAACAATTAACCATTACTTACCATTAGTATTCAGTTATTCTGTATCAACACTTTAATATGACATTACACCTTACCTTGTTTTGTACCTCACTGATTGTTTGTTTTTCTTATATGTTGAATATTATTGTTGTCATGAAGCAATTTCCCAATTGTGGGATCAATAAAGTACTTCTATTCTATTCTACTCTATTCTATTCTACTCTACTCTATTCTACCCTACTCTATTCAATTCTACTCTACTCTATTCTATTATATTCTACTCTACTCTTTTCTATTCTACTCTACTCTACTCTATTCAATTCTACTCTACTCTATTCTATTGTATTCTACTCTATTCTATTCTATTCTATTCTACTCTACTCTTTTCTATTCTACTCTACTCTACTCTTTTCTATTCTACTCCTTTTCTATTCTACTCTACTCTATTCTACTGTACTTTATTCTACTCTACTCTATTGACATGTGTTTGCCAATGAGCTCATGTATTGTCATTTTGAGTGGTAGTCATTTGAAATGTCAAACATCAAACATCTGACCTTATGTGTCTTATGCAGAGAACTGTGTTCATTCACAAAAAAGTGTCATTTTGAAACATAAAATGTGTGAAAAGCAGAAACATTGCTCTGTGTGTCAGTTGAAATAATTGTGCTATGTATATCATGTTAGTGTCTTAGCAACTGGAAAAAAAGTACAATATATTGTTACTAACCTGTGCTTTTTTCTTCTCCTGAAGCTCTGTGTGTGAATGTGTTTGCTTCATGCAGGTGTTTGAGGTTGACGACTAAAGGACAAAGGCTGCTGTAAATCTCATATTCATCGTCATATTACACATTCCCTTCGCTGCTAGAGCACAGCCTCTCTTTGTTTCCAGACCAGGATCCAGTGCCAGAAGGCAACTTAGAAGAGCCCAGTGAAAGGAACAGGGGAATAAAAGGAGCAGCAGACATGTGACCAGTCAATGTACGAACAGGTATGAAAAGGCGACTGAGTAAAGCTGAGGAGTCAAGGGTGTAAAAGGTGCACATCTGTATGGACGGAAACACAGGTTAACGTGTTCTGAAAGAGCACAGATGGAATTTGAAGACAGAAAAAAACAGTCTGGATATGAGGCGCCCCCTTGTGACCATGCATCAAAACTATGTGAACACTGCAAAAATGAAAATTTACTAAATGTATTTGTCTCATTTCTAGTTCAAATATCTCATCACACTTAAAATAAAACACAATCAGCTAAAGAGTAACTTTTCAGTATGATATAAGAACTGATTTTGGGAAATGTTATTTTTATTCAATTAAATTGATCTTTATTGATCCCTTACAGGAAATTCATTTGTTACAATAGCAGAGATAATGGTGCAGTAAAAGGCTGCCCCCTACAGGTGCTGGGTAAAATGTCTGTGAAGGAGTATGAACAGAAAAATGGTAGTGCACACTTAGCATTTAGCATCACACATTTAGCACAAAACAGATGACATCAAGGTCAAGATACTTTTCACTTGTTCCATTTGGAGATGTTTTGCTTGAATTAGGCAAAAAAAAAAAAAAAAGTCTTGAATTAAAGCAAAAATTTTTTTTTTAAATCTGCCAGTGGAACAAGTGAACATTATTTTGGTAAGATTCCTTGAAATAAGATTTTCCAGATCTAATAAATTCTTATACTGTATCTCATTTATAAGTTCCTCTTTAGGTTATTATGTCTTATTTCAAGTGTGATGAGATAATTTGACTAGAAATTAAAAAAACAAACAAACAGCATTTTTGTAGTGTACAATAAACGTGTATATTATCCACACAAACTGAACACAAATGTCATGAATTTACATAAAATGTTTCAGATTTATTTGCAACGTCCATCTCTATAACAAGAGTATTTTATATGCATTCATACATATATCTCTATATAAATCAGTTTATTTTGTAATAAAAAATAAACAATTTAGTTAAAAAATCAATCTTTCATGAATTTAAGTCTGGATAGGAATGTATTCTTGTAAATAACATACAAATGTAGTCAGATTACAGCAAAACACACACAAAATCTTAAGAACATTTGGTCAAAATAACAGTTGGAGATAACTTACTGCATAATATTTCACTGTTAATCATTTCCAAAATCAATTATCTTGGCCTATACAAAAAAAAAAAAAATTTGGTCATCCTCTTGTTTTAATAGCTTAAAAATATTAACATCATACAGGATAATATGCATGAGTCAAAAAGTGGTACAGTACATGAACATTGAAATGTGTTTTTGTGATACAACACTTGACAGGTAATGTGTAAAACGTTAAATAGCAGTGAGACAATGGAGGTACCAGAGCAGGGCTGCATTTTCATGGCTGATGTTTTTTATTTGCTTTCTTGATCTCGGCTACAGATAGATAGTAGGATAAAACTTTATTGTCTGTCCCAGAAGGTGACAGAACTTCGTCTTTGACAGGCTCAAAAACCACACAATGCACATTCATTAAAAAGACCATAGGACATTAAAAATTAACAATAAAAAGAACAACAGGAGCCTTATTATCAGCTGTTTTTGCGGGCCGGGGGCACCTTATAACGCCTACCTGATGGGAGCAGCATGAAGTTACTGTGAAGTGGATGTGAGGGGTCCTCAGTAATCTGGGTAGCGCTCCTCGGCACTGAGTGTCTATGGAGTTCAGATGGAGGGGTTTGGGTTGGGATTTTACAGGCCTGACAGACGATTTAATTGTCAGGAAACCAAACCATGAAGTGATGTTGAGAGTGATTATGGACTCAATTAGTGTTTTGTAGACCAGTGTTAAAATGTCCTTTTTTAAATGAAATGATCGGAGTTTCCTTACCAGGTGAAGGCGCTGTTGTGCCTTTTTGTATACGGAGTCAACACGATTGTTAAATGACAGGCCAGTATCTCTGTTCCCAGGTACCTGACAGTCTGTACCTGCTCTACCAGCTGACCCTGGATGTTAAGGGGTTGGTTCAGGGCAGGTGGAAGCTGTCCTCTAGGTCCACAGCACAGCTCCTTAGTCTTTGAGATGTTCAGCTCCAAGGAGCTCTCAGCAAACACCTGGACTAGGGTGCTCACCTCCTGCTGGTACTGGGACAGAGTTTCAGCATCCACCACAGGAGTCACCAGGGGCATATTTCAGCAGCTGATGTCATTAGTGTAGATAGAAAACAGGGCAGGAGATAGGCCACAACCCTGTGGGACTCCTGTTTTTAAAACCAGTGTGTTTGATGTACAACCAATAAAAATACATATTGAGGTCTGTCCAATAAAAATTGTGTGATGTGAACCTGCAAATCAGTGAGACAGTGCAACAGTGTATCTATTTGTACAGTATTAAAAGCAGAGAAGTCCATGAATAAAATCCTGGTGTATGGTTTGTCAGAGTCCAGTTGCTGAGTGACAGTGTTCAGAAAGTGTGTGGGTGGCATCCTCAACCCCCCACTTTGTCTTATAGGCAAATTGGAAAGGATGTGATTCCGCTCTGGGCTACAGCAGCAAACGGTAAAGGGGGGGGGGGTGTCATTGTGAAGTCCTTACGCACAGTTGCTGTACTTCTGCACCTGATCCCGGATCTCATCGCGCACCACGGTAGCATTGTCCTTCAGCTCGTCCAGTTCCAAGCGCTGATCCTGCAACTTCTGCTCGTTGCTCTTGAATTTTTTCTCCAATTCTGGAAACACAAGAAAAAACAGAACATTAGTAGTAAGGCATTGGCAGCACGATGACCTCATATATGACCTCATTTAACCCTTTAACTCCTGAGACGTTAACAGTTCCAGTCAGAAATTAATGAAATCAACAACAAAATGGACAATAACAGCCAAAACTGTAATTAATTAAGCAACTAAGTTTAAAAACTACTGGACAAATTTCGATGAAATTTTCAAGGAAGGTGGTCCAGAAGAGATACCATTCTATTTTGGTGAGTGTAGGTCAAAGGTCAAGGTCATCATACGGCAATTAGGTAAAATGTTTGTCAGGGGGTGGGGCTAATTGTACTCGACGCCACTTGTTCAAGATTTTTTTTTTTGTTAATTTTATTTAACTTTTTTAATCTGCCAATGGAACATACAATTTCTTGTAATAAGATTTCCCATATTTATTATCTAAAAATGTGTTCTCTTTAGGTGATTGTGTCTAATTTTAAGTGTGATGAGATATTTTAACTAGAAATTAAAAAAAAACAACAACACTTGGTTAGCTTTAGATTATTTCCAGTGAAGAAACATGATTTTTTTTTACTTTCTTAAATACCACTTCTTTGTCCTGAAAAACTTAAAAACCTTATATTCACAAAACCACATATATGTACAAATAACCTCCCACGGATCCTTGAAAAGTCTTAAAAGGCATTGAATTCATTGTTCTAAAAGTAAGGCCTTAATTGGCATTAAAATGTCTGAAATAAAAATGTCAAAATTCTTAAACATTTGGACAAATTAGTAAGATTTATGTTAGTTTGAAATTAAAAAAAAAGTATTTGGTAACATTTAGGCTGTCTGTATTACAAAAATAATTTAGGGTGAGTAGAAAATGAGGTCACATCATTCTGTGGGTGTAGTATTCCTTTAGCTATACTTAGCTTTTTACAAGTGTGTGTTTATAGTGTGTGTGTGTGTGTGTGAGTGTGTGTGTGTGTGTGTTATATATTCAAAATTTCAAAGTTACGCTGCAAATGGTTAAGATAAGGTAAGATAAGAAAAACTTTATTATCCACCATGGTGGAAATTTGCCTTCGGCCTCTCAAGACGACAATTTACATAAAAACACATTTGGACACTCCACAACATACACAGAGAAAAAAATAGATAAATAAATAAATAAATAAACGTTGTGCAAACAGGCAAAAAGACGGCACCGGTGGATGTAAATACAGTAGCCTTCTGAGGGGATCACCTTGTACAGTCATATTCTGTTCAGATGGCGTTCAGAGCTTGTATGGCATGTGGTATAAAAGATTTTTTCTATATATTGCGGCTCGCCCTTGGGACTCTGAATCTACGACCAGATGGTAGCATTTCAAACTGAGAGTGTAAAGGATGTGACGAGTCCCCAGATATCTGTCTGGCTTTCCTGACTACAGCACACTGAAACCCTTCACAAAGTGGTCGTTGTGGCTTTCCAACCACTTTCCCTGCAAGCTTTACAATGGAAGAAAACTTGTTTTTTTGCATCACATTGAGGTTTCCGTACCAAGCAGCGATATTAAATTGCAAGATGCTTTCTACAAGTCCTCTATACGCCATCTCTAATACATGTCGACTCACCCCAAAACTCTTGAGTTTCCTAATTAAAAACAGACGCTGATTAGCTCGCTTAAAAACACTCTCTGCGTGCTCACTGAAACTCAAGGTGGAGTCGATGATTGTACCCAAATATTTAAAATGATCAACAACCTCCACAGGCTTGTTATTAAGAACAACAGGATTAAAAACAGTAAAAACAGTCGCTCCCTTCATTTGTAATATAAGTTCCTTTGTTTTGGCTACATTCATTTCCAGATAACTGGCCTGGCACCAGTCCTGCACCACAGAGACCTGTTTAAAATATGCCTCCTCATGAGTAGGCATATTTTATGAACCTCATGGTTCATGAATGTAGCAGCAACTGGACTAAAAAGTCATGTTCTATTTAAAATAAACAGTTGGTAAAACTGCCCCCAAGTAATTCCTTTTCAATTTTGCTTCATTGTCGGCTTGGTCTTAAATTTAATTTCAAACGGCATTAAAAAAGTCTTAAAAAGTCTTGAATTTAACTTGCCCTGAGCTGTAGGAACCCTGGTCTACAGCCTATCCACTGATCTGAATTCAGAGCAGTTAAATTTAGGATGAGTGTCGTGAGGTCACAGTAACTTTGACCTTTGGCTACTGAAATCTCTTCAGCTACACCCAGGTGAATGATATAATAACCTGATATAATCACATTAGAAATATAAGACAAATAATCAGCACTGTGAAAGATCAGATAGAGACAGACAGACAGACAGATACTTCATTGATCCCTGACAGGAGTCGTCTTTGTTACGACAGTAGAAGAGCTACAGTAACAGACAGCCCACCACACAAACTAGATTCCATGGAATACAGAACAGAAAAAGCAAAGTTGCCCCCTAAAAGAACCCTATGGAGATGAGTTGCACTTACTCTTAAGCTGTTCCATGCCTTTGCTGGCCTTATTGAGGAGGTCCTCCGCTTCCTTCTTCATATTCTTCGCCCTCTGGTGGATGCTGTCCAGACCTCCAGACTCGCCACCAAATGAGCCAACCTTCATCTGTAGCTCACGGTACCGCTCCTCAGTGTCATTTAGGCTCTGAGAAAGGACATGCAGTTACAGCGAATGTGTTTTAGATGAAAAAAAAATCGACTTTTTCAAGTAACAAATCAGTCTGTTTGGTAACTGGTCAAAGAACACCGCTCAAGAGACACACGCTCACTCACTTTCTCTAGTGACGACGCTAAAGTTGTGGCATTGTTTGCCTGCGCGTTGGCGTACTTTGCCATTTCCCTGTTCTGTTCCGTCTTGTTCCTGAGAGCTTCCAGTTCGGCTGTAAGGTTACTTAAACGCATCATAACATCCATCTGCTTGTCCTCCAGCTCTGTCAACCTCTCATCCACCTGAAGAAAACATACAAATAATTTATATGACATGAATGACAATAATACAGTAACTCAAATATGTCAGTTCAGGTATTGGAGACTCAACTGTAATAATTTTTTTAAAGGCTTACAATGAAGAGCTGCACAAACAACTTCTGGGAACATTAGATATGAACCTTTGTACTTCAAACTACTTCAAAATACATTTATAAAACATTGCTTTCACTGTAACCATACCTCAGTAGTGGCATTCCTTGTACTGTTCAGGTTATTGCGAGCATCTTTCAGAGCTGTGTTTGCTTTGTCAATGGCTTTTTTAGAAACATCCAGGGCTTGCTTGGTATTATTCGCTGCGTCCTTCACTCCCTCAGCTCGGCTCCTGCACAAAAGGAATGCAATTTGAGTAAAAATTAAAAAATACAAATTAAAAAAAAAAAAAATCAGTATTAGATTTTTTAATGGAGCCTTGGGTTTTCTATTCAGTCTTAAATTAAATGTTTCTCTCTTTTAATTTCTTCTTTTTTTTTTTAAACAAACAGTCCTCAAAAGTCCCTCTCGAGCTGGCGTGTCAACCAGATTGGACCTACTGATTTTGGCCCCTGGGTCGCATGTTTGACACCTCTGTTCTAGAGCCAAGTGGCTATTGGTTTGATACCACATAATAACACTTAAATCAGGCATTTTAGGACAGGACATCATGGCATCCCTATATATCTACTTGAGTATTGTTTAATTGAGTTCAATTCATTTTTATTTGTAAAGCTCTCTGTTACAACAACGTTACCTAACAGGGTTTATAAACAGTAGATAAAGGAAACTGCAAAGGAATTTCACATTGATTATTTAGTTGATTGCAATTTGTTATTTCACCACTAAGTGTCACTAAAAACACCACATTGTCATGCACGCAGACAGCATTTTTTTTAAAATCACAACAGGGCTTTTATTTGCTGAGGAAACTGAGGACTTTTAACGTCAGTACACACACTATAACTCTGATTTATAACTCTCTCATTCAATCCATACTCTCCTTCAATATCTGTTCATGGTACAGTTTCCTCACATTAAAACAAAAGACCGCACAACAGCACAAACCCCCCCTGTCAGAAGTATACAGCCAGTCTGTGGTCAAGAAGACCACCCTGATCACAGACGACCCTTCTCACCCCCTCCACCACTGCTTCCAACTGCTGCCATCAGGAAAAAGGTACAGGGTTCCACTGGCCCGGAGAAATATTCACAAGAAATCTTTCATTCCCATTGCAATAACCACCCTAAAGACCTGGAAATGAGCACTCTGTTGTTCTTTTTAACTGCTCCATTGTCCCCTTTTTAGCATGAATGCTACTACAGTACTATCTTTTTTGTTTTTTTGTTTTTAAGGCTTGTTTAAAACATTTTTTTAATGTTTGTGTCTATGTGCTTGTCAAAGATGAATTTCTATCACTATCTATCTGTCTGTCTGTCTGTCTATCTATCTATCTGTCTGTCTATCTATCGATCTGAACATGGATCCTGCTGCCCATGTCCTACAAAGACAAATACAATGGAAGAGAAAAAGACAATGTCCTACTTACACAAAAGTCACAATTAACATTAGCATAACTCACTTTGCATCTTTAGCTTGTTCCAGCAGGTCCTTGGCTTTGCTAACTTGGTGCGTGGTTTGGTTAACAATCCCCTCAATGTTGGTGAGGTTGGAAAGACTGTCCTTGATCTGCATGACCATTTTATCTAGAGCAGTCCTGTTGACTGGAAGGGTGATGTTCAAGACCTGCAGAGCCACCTTCTCAATGCTCTCTGGGTCTGCTCCTTCCTCTGAAAACACAGGAAAAACACATTTACTGCATAAAAAGTGAAGGCAAAGTTTCTGCTATATTTGCACTCAACATACGGTCAAAACAGATTCATATCCCTTGAAAATTTTTACTTAAACTTACTTTTATTCAATCAGCAAGTTACTTTTATTTTATTTTTTTAATGTAAACAATAAAAACAAGGCATCAGGCATCACTGAGAAAAAAAATTCTCAGGGTTGATTTATATTTACATAGAATATAGCATGTCCAAAATGAGCCAAAAAGGATTGATTATTAAGAAAAATCTGAACAAATTTGAACATGCGATTTGTTGAAATGTAAATAAGAGCTACGAAATATTTTTCCCATGATGCCTCTTGTACATTTAATCCTATATCATTTCTTATTAAAAAAAACTTGCTGATTGAAAATTTTTTGTCCAAATTTTCCAGGGATATGAAATATTTTGACCTTGAGTGAATTAAACCAAACAAACGCACCAGTGAGAAAATCTTTGATCTTTTTAATAAAATCTTTGAGCTCCTTGTTGGAGTTGTCAAAGTGGTCCTTCTTCTTCTGGGCTCTCTCTAGTGATGTCATCGCCTGGTTCTTCACATCCTGGGTCAGAGAAACTAAATCCTGGAGCTGCACACAAAACCAGGATGTTCGGTTTATAAAAGAGTCTCGATTAATGGCAGGAAATAATTGAGAAATGTTCAATGTAAGTTTCAGTTCATGGAATCATGTTCAGACTCTCCCAGAACCTTTTTAGCCACGCCTTGCAGCTCCTCTTGTGCAGAGTTCAGACTCTCGGTGACATTCCTGGCATGTTTAAGTGCCGTCAAAGAAGTGCTCACTGTTCCATTACATCCTTCTCCGCCACACACTCGGTTGCCTTGATCGTCACGACAACTGGCCCCACCACATTTACTGTCTGGGCAACTGCCGTTTGCACCAGCACCGCTATGAGCACCACAGACCTAGAGTGAACAATGCTGCAGTTATTTAATGTTTCACAGTGAAACCAAAGGGTTAATGACACACAGGAGACTAAAAATACAGATCAGTTAAGAGTCTTTTAAAATAAAGGACAAACAATTCTGTACCAGGTACTGAAAATTACCCATTTCATAAATCTCCAATGTCATTTATTCAAGTCTGCTATTAATATACAAATGGTGGAGGAACATTCATTCTCACACCCCCTGAAAGTGGAGAGGGGTATTGTTTGTTTATTTTTGTTTGTTTTGTGTGTGTGTGTGTGTGTGTGTTTGTTTGTCTGTCAGCAGCTTCACACAAAAACTACTGGGCTAATTTCCATTACATTTTCAGGAAAGTTGAGAGGTGGTCCAGAATAGATCCCATTCAATTTTGGTGAATGTAGTTCAAAGGTCACAATCACAGTCAACAAAAATGTGTTTTTGCAATAAGAGATAGGACAAATCAGGTAAAACATTTGCAATGGGGTGGGGTTTGTTGTACATTGCACCACTTGTTTAGTAATTTATCAATATTGATATTAATATTGATCATTTGCGTATAGTCCCATCTTGACATTAAATATATACACAGTAAATTTTGCAGTGTTAAATCAACACTTAGAGAGTTTATTTAACTTCTTCTAGAGTGTATTTGGTCCCATTGTCTCCAAATTAACACTGCTAAATCTACAGTGTATATTTTCTTTAAAATTCACGTTTTTTCAAGTCAGGAGGGACTGATTTTAATTCAAGTTGGTAAGCAGTTGCCAGGAGGAGGGACAGGAAGCAGTTTACGGCCATAATGATTGACGGGAAGCACAGAATACCACGCTGGCGGAAATTAAGTTAAAAACAGGAATGATGACTTAACTAACTTCAGTCCCTAGGGTATCGGTATTAGCATATTAATTTTTCGGAAAATTTAAACAATAAAAACAATGATTTACCAAACAATTTTATATTAGTACTTAGAAAATATAAACCAACCTTTTTCAACCTAAAAACCACCACATCTAGAAATGCCCTGGTGAACCTACTATGCTTCACTAAATAAATGAATATACGCTTCTTTGTTGTAATATGATGATTATTTTAATCTTTGAGGAGGAACAACTGTTGTCTATGTAAACCTTGATTACTCTTTATAAAAGTGAGTACATACCTTGTGATTGAGGTGGTGAACTTTTTTATCCAGGTCATGGGCTTTTTGGTGCAGCTCATTTAACGATCTGTTCTGAGCAGCCACGGCTTTAAGCAGCTTGTCTTTACCGGCATCCAGCAGGTTTTCAGTGATGCCTCTGGTTTCTTTTGACTGTTCCACAGGGCTGGAAGGCCCTGACACCGAAGCATTGCACTTCTCCTCAGCCCTTGCTGACTCCTGATAGTACCTCTTCACTTTCTCAAACTGATCTGTGAGGAAACAGAAGAAGTTTGTGTTTTTATGAGCTTAGGGCCAGTTCTCTTAAGATCCCAATTTGTGTAATTTGTGGGTGCAATCTAGAACTTTGCATGTGGGGTTGAACGATGATTTGCGGGTGATTTACTAAGATTGCCTGCACAAACTACAACTGGTGCAAAGTCTTGGAGACCGCCCTATTTATTTGTAGATTTTGTGTACACTGCTGGTTGTTATCATAGAAACAATACACTGGAAGACCTGCTCATAGGATATAGGAGCATTTCTGTTCAGACCATGGATGTTTGGAGTATGACACAGCATGGGTGCAAAACATCTGGCAAACTGGGATATGCCAGGACTAATGGCAACAGTGCCCTGGAATGATTTAGACATACAGGCAGCAGGGCCGGATTTGTTTTGCAGGTGGGGGGCCGTGGGGGTTATTGGATTGAATGACTGTCAGTTGCATATAATTTTGTCACCCTGTAGCCTAATGTCAATGTGTATTTTTAATCACAATCATCAGATGAAATGTAAAAGTAGCTTTTATAAGAGAACAGTAAAGTCAGTGTGTGTGTGTGTGTGTGTGTGTGTGTGTGTGTGTGTGTGCGCGCGTACAAACATCTAAATAATTTTTTCTTGTATCTTGTACCAAAAATTTTTTAGATGAGGGTGTTCTCTGCTTCATGTTCCATTGTGCACCACCACCCATCCAAATCCTTTGCTCCTATCTTTTACATGTGTTAAATATAGGCACAGTTTCTATTAGCAAAACTGCTTTTGGGTTTGATAAATGACTTTGCATGTTCTAAATTAACATATTTACATTTTCTCCTCCATCACACGGACACAATTGCCTGTAAATGTCTCATGTTGCATATTCATTGAAGCAAACAGTGGCAGGTGATAACACAACATATGTTAATGTCATAGCTCTAACCAACATCCTTATTAACCCCCCCCCAAAAAAAACGCATCCTCGGTCCGTTTATTTATTACTTTCTCTGTAGTTTTTCCAACACGGACGGTTTTAAAGATAGCGGTACTGCAAGATAAGGAAATCCGGAAATGGGCGTGGTCTGGGCTCTACCAAACATGAAACAACTACGTCATATAGTTCCTGGAGAACTAAAAAAGACACTGCCTGCCAGGAGGAACGAAAAAGGTTCTAGGAACTATGTAGTTCCTATGCTGTGGGAAAGGGGGAAAAAAAGTTCCAGGAACAAAAGGTTCTAGGAACTACAAATGGTTTTTACAGTGGGAAAGCACCTAATGTCACCAAAAATGAAGGATTAGATAAAGAAACCTGAAAACTAATTTCTACTTCATAGTTATTCTTTGATTAACCATGTGATGATCCCTCAGATGGATGTAGTGTCTGTATAGAAAACACAGTTCAAACATGTCCCCTTACAGCAACTCCAAAAGTAAGAGTGCAAAAACACCAGTGTTTCATGTTTCAATAACATGTCACCCAGATGACAAAACCAAGTACTGCCACTGAAGAACATTTTGTCATTAATACTTGAGTAGGATTTTTCATGAACACCTTACGCTTGTAATGAAGGATTTTTTACACGATAAATAAAGTATTACTACCAAAGTAATAAAACCAAATACATGCTTTCCCATGAAAGCAGTAAACTAACTTTGAGTTTTACTCGAGTTTTCTACCTGTAAATCCTGAGGTGAGGTAATCTTCCAGCAATTCCTTTTTCTGAGACACTGTGTTGTTGATGTCCCTCAGTTCATTCTCCAGGTCACTCAGTATGTTTCTTAATGCCCCTTCTTCTTGTGCTGTTACATTTAATTCCCGAGCAACACCCATCAGACGCCCATCAGTCAATGCAATCTCCGCCCTGGAAAATGTTGAGTCAGAGTCATGCAGTGTTTCTAAAATCATTATAAACACAGATAAATCACATTTTAAACCACTTTGTTCCTATTTCCCAGCTGAAGCCACATGTACTTGTTCTCTGTCTCCCTGTCTTTTTTACTTTTCTCTTCCTGTTTTTTGTTACTCAACCTTTTTCTCTCCCAGTTAACTTCTCCACCTGTCACTGTCTTTATAACTCTGACCACTTATGGAGATCTACAAAAGCTTTTCAAAATAAAACATCCACCCTCTACATGAAAATACAAAATAAAAGAGTGTAAAATATAAATGTATAATAAATTGGAATAGTCTAACCCTCCACTTAAAAAGGTTTACAACAAAGTTTTAAACCTACTTTTTTTCCCCCACACACATATGACATTTTATATTTAGTTAAAGTCCCTTTGGCTCCATTTCGATTCCATTTTCATTATTTTATGGATAAGATTTTAATTTAAAAACACATTTCCTTCATTCTTGAAATAGTGCTTTTTAAGTCACTGAAGTCAGATATTGTTGCAATAAATGAATACAGACTATCATGATTAGGATATATTATCATGTCAATTAAATACTGTATTTGTAGTAAATTTAAAGTGAATATAAATATACTACATATTAAAAATAATTGATTATACAATATTTGGATGACTTGAGGTGACTTACAAAAAATGTGTACATAAATGGTTGATATGGATGCTTTGTGTTAATGGTAGATAGACAGAAAAAAAGAGCGTTAAAGCAAAGGAAGTGGAATTGATTTGATTATTAGTTTGTAAAAACAGGGGAGTTTTTAAGTTTTACTTCTTCCCACTCATTTTCGAATGCCGAAAAACTTTGTTGGCCATGTTGGTTGATGCCTTGATATTTTGTTGATTTTATGTGCTCGAAATAAAATTTAACTGAACTTGCTTATGTTTGTCATTAAATTGAACCTTTGTTAATGTATGCCTTATGGAATGTGTTATGATAATTGTTGATAGCAAGACATCACAGCTGTGACATCCAGATGAGCACTTTTATTTTTATTTTTAAATGTTATTTAAAAGTGTTTTTAAGGATGTTTTAAGGTTTCTTTAAAGGTTTTTAAAGGGTTTTTTAAAGTGTAGGTAAGGGTGTTTAAAGGATTTTTTGAGGGGTTTTTTAAGGGGTTTTTGAGGGGTTTTTGAGAGGGATTTAAGTCTTTTTAACTGGTGTTTGAGGGGCTTTTAAAGGGTTTTTAAAAATTTTCAATAAAATTCTGGAAAAATCAGGGTGTTCTAAAACTTTTGACCAGTAGTGTAGGTCAAAGGTCACAGTCACAGTCACTAAAAATGTCTTTTCACAATGACAAGAGAAAGGGCAAATCAGGTAAAATATGTGTGAGGGGAAGGCCTGTTGTGCCTGGTTTTGTTGATGTTCATTTGATTATTTTTCCGATTATATGTGAATAAACAAACAAACCAAAGAATAATAATAATAACAAAGTGAAACCCACCACTACTTACAAAGCATCAGGGGACATTTTCATATATACATCCCAAAAGTTAGCAACAAAAAGCCCTGAGTGGCATCCTCACCTGAGGTCATCAATGCTTTGTCCAATCAGCTGGTGGATTCTGTCACTGTCCTCTGTACTGATCAGATCCTGGACCTGCCTCAGTTTCCTCTCCAGTTCTTTAATTCGCTTGTCATCAGCTCCTGGTGTGACTCCACTCTCTAATATTTTCTCCACAGTGAACTGGATGTGTTCCAGATCCCTTTTAATCTGACACACCACATCATCCCAAAGCTGGAAGCATGGATGACACTGGACACACTTCGGGAAGTCACCAGTGTATCCACGAGCACATTCATCACAGCGTTTCCCTGCTGCTCCCTCCCTGCACTCACATGCTCCTGTGATCCGATCGCACTGTGCCATTTCAGATCCCAACGGGTGACAGTTACACTCTGAAAACAGTGAGGAAGAGAAGGTGGAGAAGGAAGACAGGAATGAAAGTGCAAATACAGGTGAGAAGCCAAAAATACCAAACAGTGACTATGAAGGGAAACACATTTAAAAGTTACATTTAAAAGAGGGTAGCTACTGTACAGAGGATTATACAATTGTGCTCATAATGTTGACATACTCTAGCAGAATTTGTGATCCTTTGGCCATTTGTCAGAAAATATAAATGACAATACAACATTTTTTTCTTTCAGTCATGGCTAGTGGTTTGGTGAATATCATGAATTAATTTTGGACAAAACAAAATGCTAAACTGTGATCTTTAAATTGGATGTTATTCAGGAATAGGAGTGCAACCAAATCCAGTTGTGAGTTAGTGTATTTTTAGGTTAAAATGTTAGAATCTTAAGAAACTTCACTTTAAGTGCCAATGGATTCTTTTAGCACTGCAAATGTCTTCTCCTGAATCTCGAATAAATTATCCTTCACATCTATTTTCAGCTTCATGATATTTTAATGAAGATCAATGGAAAATGGCAAATGCAAATTGTAAACATTCCCATAAACTGGCTTGGAACAAATCATCAAGGTTGCATTCTGTCACCAGCAGGTGGTGATGTAGGCAATGTTAGATATGGCTCTGATTGATAGAAAAAAAAAGTAAGCAGAACATTATGATGTTTTTCACTGAGAACAGTTGTGGGGTCTTTTCATGTGAGACAGGAATAATACAGTGTCCTCATTAGTCCACAGGGGTTGTACTAGACAAGTTTTATCATAATACCTGGAAAAGTGTGGCAAACAGCTGTTCAATAAGTGAACAATATCTAGTCAGATGACAATTAAAATGTTTGCTGCATGATAATTAATTAAAATAATGTGTCTCCACTTCCTTTTTGTGTGTTAAGTCTACAAAGGTAAAGTAAAAAAAAAAAACTGAAAAGAGGTGGAAAAACATTGCATTTAATTTGTGACTTTCTTGTTATTGTACCATCTCTATATACATTTTATAATGTTGAATTTCAAATTGCTGATTAAATGCATGAATGGAAATCAACTTTATATCGTCTTTCAAAGTCACCTAAACCTGGATGAAATGCACTGGAAACATTGATGTTCCTTTTTTTTGGTCACCAGCCTATATCTAATGTACATTAATGTTCACATAAGTTACCTTGACACTGCACCCTTGGGTCACCCCAGTGGAACTGCTCACACTCGGTACACCGTTTTCCTCCAAAACCCGAACGGCAGTGGCACTGGCCTGTGAACTGTATATGACAAAGAGGCAAAAAGAAGAAAGCATGACTATCCTGTCTGAGTTCATATTTCCATGAACCATTTCTGTGGTTTTTGGTGCCTTCAGGCTGTGTTACCATGTTGCAGTGAGTTCCCAAAGCATGGTGTGGGTCACACCCACAGGGCTCACAGCCTTGCTCCTGTCCATAGTTCCAATGATTGGGAGAGCACTGGTCACAGTTATGGCCAGACACATTCTCCCTGCACGGGCAAGCTCCAGTCTGCTGGTCACAGTGACAATGCCCATGACTGCAGGCAGAAGGGATGGTACCAGCTGTCACACAGGTGCAACCTGGGAAGACAAACATGCTCAATAAACAGATGGAAAAACACTAGATTATTAGCTCAATTAGCTCTATCTACATACTGCCGTCATTACATACGTCTGCAGTCCTGGGCCAAAGCGCTGCCATAGTAACCATGTTGACACTGATCACAGGACGGGCCAATGGTGTGGTGCAAGCATTTGAGACACTGGCCAGTTGTGGGGTCACATGACTCAGAGTCGTCGGTGTCAATGTTGCCATTACACTCACATGGTCGGCATTGTCCGCCCGGTTGTTCTGGGTTGCCATAGTAACCCGGGGCACACTGGTCACAGCGTGAGCCTTACAAAGAAGAGGTAGCATATGACATGACAGCTGCTTTTCAATATTAAGACATTTATTAATATGACAAAACTGCGAGTATCCATGCTGTATATATCCCAGCATTTGTAAAGGTCATGTGAAATGAATGCAAAGATTAATTAAAACTGCAAACAGTTTCAAAGGTCTTTGCCATCCCTTGTGACCGACCACCAATGCCAGCAGACGGCGAGACGACATCGTACCGTGGGTGGGATGCGATATTCTGTCAGAAACGCACACTTTTGTAGAAATATGTAGGGGGCGTTATAGAGTGGCTTGTTTGAAATGTTTCGTGTTGAATGGGTGTAGAACTGCAATACTGACAACTGAGTTAAATTTCAGCCAAATCATTGTTCATATGTCTGAACTATGGCCATTTTACTAAAGGCACATTTTTAGGGGGCGCTATCGAGCAAAATCGCAATTTCCATTGATAAACTGATGTAGGACCAAGAGATAGACATCGGAGTCAAATTTCAGCCAGATCGGTGTTTGTAGGTGAATTTGTAGGGGGCTCTATAGAGCAAAATCGCAATTTGTATTCATAAGCAGGTGTAGGGCTGGGAGATACACGTCTGAGTCAAATTTTAGCCAAATTGGTGTTCCTATGTCCGAAATACAGCCATTTTAATACAAGTACTAGGGGGCGCTATAGTATGAAATTGGAATGTCTTTAGTTAAATGGATGTAGACCCGTCAAAGTTGATCTCAAAGGGATGCATCCCTTGTGAACACAGTGGACTCAATAGGCCTTGCGCTGGACATGGTACACGGCGAAGGCCAAATAAAAAGGGAAAAAGAAAAGAAAACTGAAACGGAGGTGTGCAAGTCTCTCCTGGTTACTGTGAATATTGTGTGTTAAGTGTCACAGCTCACCAGTGTAGCCCTGTTGACAGCTGCAGATGATCTGATTGGAGGTGTGATCCGCCTGACAGGAGATCCCATTAAAATGATCTGTGCCTGGGTTACCAGGACAAGGGCAGGGGCGACAGTGCTCCCCTGAGCCAAGCACTGGGTTTCCATAGAAGCCCTGAACACATCTACGAAAAAAAAGGCATTTATACTAAATGTGATCATCACCAGCAGAGCAAACAATTTATGGATGGGTCCTTACTGTTCACAGAAGTGTCCAGCTGTGTAGTCCCTGCAGCTGATACACTCTCCTGTGCGTGAGTCACAGTGGTCCGTGTGTCCATTACACTGACAGGGGCTGCAGTTAGGGAAGCCCCACTGGCCTGGTTGGCAGTCTGAACACTGACGCCCAGTGGCTCCTGGTTTGCATTGGCACTGGCCTGTGATTGGGTCACACTGGTGGCTTACAGATCCATCTGGATGGCAGTCACAGGCTGGACAGGAGGAGCAGAGATGAGAAGAACATTTTGAACATTTATTCTTGTCTTTCTCTAAATGTTTTTCCTCAGGACCCATTTTTTAAAAACAGCATTGCTCTTATGATCCTAAACTGTATCATAAGATGCACTTTTCACTTAATTCTTTCTTTATTAGAGTCCCAAATTTAGAAAAGTTTTCTTTACTATGATGCAAGTTTTTGCTTTTAGAATGATGTTTACAATAGACCTTATCTATAAATTGTGAGAAGGATAAATTGTGCATACATTAATAATAATAACCAACATATTTTACTACCATTTGCACATCACATTTTTCCCCCCAATTTTCCAAATGTCAAATATTCAGTTAAAGCACATTACACTGACTGCATATACACCAAAACTAATAAATAATTAATTCAAATGTGCAGAAAATTATGTTTTTATGGCAGCGCACTCTCTTTCTTTGCAACTAAACAGAGTGAACTTACCGGTACAGCCATTAACCCCAAAGCCATATGTTCCTGGTGCACACTGGTCACACCGTCGACCCATCACATTGGGTTTACAGCGACACTGCCCTCCAACCTTATCACACTCACCACTGACGGAGCCCTGGGGGTCGCACTGACAGGCTGCTCAAAAGGATACATACGAAAGAATTAATAAATAAAAAAAGTACACATCAAATGAGCCTAACAATCAATTAAGTAAAAAAAAAAAATAATGCTAAACTTTTAATTTCATTGGCTACTTACGCAGAGCACCATCATGGATGATAGATGAAATGCTACAGATGAGTTTGGAGCACATCTCTGCCAGGGCAGGCATGGGTGTGATCATGAAGGAATCAAGACACATATAACGAACCATCTCCTCTTGACGATGCTCTGCCTCGGCGTCGTTGCCTTGGAAACCAGGAAGCTCAGTGTATTTGGGGATCAGAACAAGCTGTGGGAATAATAAAGTTTAAAGTCATTTAAAATTTAACTTTATGACCTGAACAGCTTAAAACCAAGGTATAATCGACCTAACTATTTTATGTGTAAAGTACCTTTAATAGTATTAGTTTAAAAAGTGCTTTGACTGAAGCTCAGAAGGTATTGTAGTTCTGGTGTACACTACTGCACAGTACTGTAAGGCTACACAAAAGCATCATTTAAATCATTAATCAAGAAAAACAGAATGAAAGTCAAAAGCTTAAAAATTACAAAAAACAACACAAGTGATGAAATCACACAAAAACAGAACGATCTAACATCACTGTTACACCCACGATCACTGTTAGATTGTGAGTGTATTTGAAATGTGCAAAAATCTATCTCCTTTTCCTGACCATTTTCCTTGATCACAGTGGAAAACACAATGAAAGATGGAAATAAGGATTCATATGGATACTGCAGTGCTGAGAGAATCCATATCCACATCAAGTGCATGAAACTATAATGTTGGAAAATGGAAGATGAAAATCTTTGGTCGTTTCAGTCTGGGCTATTTGAATGCACTCATACAGTCATGGAAAAAAAATATTAGACCATCAAAAGTCATTACAAACAATGGTTATGCAACTCCTGTGAGTATCATCTGACAAAAACAGACAGAAAAGAAAACACAGAATGCCTCTAAGCACTGTTTTTTGTTGTTGGTCAGTACAATCATTATTGGTTATTATCAAGAAAATCATGGAGAATGTCTAGTTATCAGTGCTGAAATTGAGCACTATTTTTGTTGTTAAGAAATTTACATTTTGTTGTTGTATCAGGAATTAAAAAAGAACAAGAAATTGAAAAAAACAAAGGTGATGTAATTTTTTTCCCCACTCTGTAGTCAATTCTATACCACTAGGGGGAAACCTGAGCTACCTAACACACAACACATGGAACTGTACTTACTCATCTTAACTTATGTAAGCCTTACTTAAGCATCTCAACAGTAACAACTTTGGTTAAAAAGTGTATTGTAATCAAAATAATTTGAAAAACAGATAATGAATAGAATAATGAGGATTGTTGAGCTGATAAATGGACGCACCGAGTCAATTAGAATGAAGGCAGTGAGATGTCTGTGTGTGACACCATGGCGCTGGAACCGGATAGCAACCACATAACGATTACTGGGCTCAAAACAGAATGGTCTGGGCATCTGGATGTACCTGGAAAAACACAAACACACACACACACAGCCTTGTTAGATATTTCATTTGCAATATCCCGCAAGATAATTGTGTAATTTTCCTTGAATGACCCCAGGAAAGTATTGAACATAGAAGTTGTAATATGTCAAGAAAAACATGTTGGAGAAGTAATAGTATTAACTACAGTATTTATATTTTTGATAAGAGAAATTATTCTCTGTTCCAATGTGTTTAATGTAATTAAGTGAGGATGTACCTGTTTCATTTGGTTTGTTCTGTCTTTGTGCTTGTTTCTTTCTTCTTCTTTCGTCTCGGACTACAGTCACTGTTTATCAGAGTGAGTAGACCCACCTATGTTTAGCTTCCAGCCCCTCACTGTGCTAATTGGTTTTGACTCATGGACCAATCACTGTGGAAAACGGAAAAGCAAGCTACGGTCTGCTGAGACAGAAAGATCCAGGCATGGTCTGATCTCTTAGTTCCAGATGAGTTCAGAAACAGAAAAGCTTTTCAGCAGGTCTTAATGTCAGCCTTTCGTGTTTTTCTTCTATCGTATATCCTGCGCTTGATTTTTCAACAGGGATAAAAAACTTTTAATCTCAACTGATCTACAGTAATCTATCTAATGTGCTGATGCTACAACAATGCATTGAGCTTATTAACTCTCAAAGAGCCAAAATCATGTAATGATCTAACATGTTTCATGAATTCTGAATCCTAAACCTATCAATAAATGTAAACAATTAATTTTTCATGGTCATCAGATATGATCCATTTGGATATTCAGAGGTTCCGCAGTGAATGTGGAAACACTGTCATCTTTTAAAACATGAATTCACCAGTTACAAGATAAATTTCACTTTTTTTGCTTGTATGAAGCAAAAAAAAAAAAAAAAAAAAAAAAAAAAATATATATATATATATATATATATATTGAATTAAGTAAAACCAAAATCTTGAATTAAGTAAAAAAAAAGATCTTAAAATGATCTTAGTAAGATTTATTGAAATAAGATTTTCTGGATCTTTTGTTGAAAAACAAGTTCTTATATCACACTGAAAAGTTACTCCAGAGGTGATTCTGTCTCATTTTAAATATGAGATATTTCCACCAGAAATGACAAAAATACACTTGATAAGATTAAAATTTTTGTAATATGATCTGATTGCAGCATTATATTTTACTTTACCATATACAATGGTACTTCTACTTACGAAACACCCAGCTAACGAATAATCCAAGTAACGAAAAACTTTTACCTCAATTTTTCGTCTCTGAAAATGAAAGAAAATTCTATTTACGAAAGGAAACTGAAACCCCCGAGACATAAGTACTATGTACATTACTGTATGTACTGTTTGTAACTACGTAATCTACGTAACTATGTCATGTACATACTGTATGTAGCATCCCATTGGCTATGAGGGAGCTACCCATGATGCTTTTCGTGAGCCTTTGACCCTCATTCATCACAGAGTTCTAACCATACACACGTAAATGACAGAGCCAGGGTTGCCACGCGAGTCCACTGCAAACAGGAGACGACAAAAAAAGGAAGATGCAGCCATCACTCCGAACAAAAGACATGCTAGCAAAACCCCACGAACCCACGGAAAAAAAAAAAAAAGTCCACTAGCCGTGGCATCTCCCACCCTGATCACGAAAAGCCATCAAAGGCAACTGTCCCCGGATCTACACTCCACCAAACGTCCATCAACAGACACAGCTAAAGGTGAAAGTGGCAATTAAAACAACCACAATGGCATGAAAATGACCCACATCTCTGGTTCATTTTAATGGTTTAATGTTCAGTCAGTAAAGACACATTTCCCCACTGAGACCAATAAATGTATTCTAAAATCTAAATCTAACTTTGCTTTTACTTTTAACACATATTTCATTGAAAATGTGTATACTTTAATAATTTTTAAAGGGTTTGAGGGGTAGTATTGGGGGGCCTAGGAACAAATCAGGCCTTTTACATGTAAAATGCGACTCTATTTACGAAAAATTCATGGTACAAAAACACCTTTGGAACTAATTAATTTCCTAAGTAGAGGTACCACTGTATTTAATATACTGCATTTTTACAACAATGCTCTGTTGTCAAAACAATGAAACTCTTTTTTTATGGTTTTACAACTAAACATCCATTTCATAGTACTGATATTTAGTGCTGCTTTGGTTTATCAGTCCAACAGTGTGAAAGCTCTGCTATAACTTGTAATCTGAGGCATTGTTGGACCACCTACAGCTCAATCATGTTTAGATGATAAGAAAAAAAAAAGACAGCTCAATGACTCTTACCTCAATGTATAGAGTTACAGTATATATGCACAATATCTCAACCCGTCTGTACCTTTCTGTGCTTGGCTCTAACTAATATCTCATATTATTCCTTAACTAAGGTACACACTGTGGCTGCCTTCCTTTCGTATCACATAACCTATTTCTTACACAAGCTTTCTGGCATGTTTGCTGTGCTATCAGTGAATCAATGGAGAAAAATGCTGCAGGGTACAGTGAAATAAGAATACAAGTCCGACTCACACAGTACGTACAGGTTGAGGCAGGTGTGAACGACAACAATGCAATGATGTAAGTCTCCCTGAGCTATAAAACAACGCAAAATGACACTGGGATACCTGAGATAATTCTTTATAGAGACTTAATTGAACAAACTGTGTTTTTTTTAGACGTACAGATAGAGACACATACATATTTATACATGCGCACAAGTCTGGTACCTGTTACGGTGTGGTAGAGTTACAGTGTACAGCTGTTCAGTTGGTAAGAGATTCCCGCACCGCAGACTGGAGGGCAGCATAACCGAGGTGATACTAACTATAGCCTCCCAATCCTCTGTTGACTTCACACACAAACAAAAATAAATGTATTTGGCATATAGAGCTGAACTACTAAGGTGAAGAACACTTTCAATTATTAGTAATTTATATATAAAATTTAAAAAAAAAACACTTTACACACACCTCAGGTTCATAACGAATCATTATGTCGTACTCCATGGCGTACGGGATGTTGTCGATAGTGAACACCAAGCCTGCGCCATCTTTGACACGAGCAAAACCAGGTCCAGTCCATGTCACCATGTGGCTTGGAGTACGCTCTCTATGAACCGTCTTCACATCTGGCTAAAAAAGGTAAACAAATTACCCATGAAAATTTTAAACAAGTATATAAATGCATCAGGTTCTTGTGGTTTCATGGTCACATTATTTATTTTCTCCCCAGCTGGGTTATCAAGTAGGTATGTAACATATTTTATGAGGATGAATAATACTGTATATTGTTACACCTTTGACAGACTGACATTGGCTCCTCATAACTTAATGTAGAACATGTTACATACAGCTAAGGAGTGTTTAAATAATCAAATAACCATGCCATGTTAATGTAGTTGCATTTGTTGAGGTGAAAACACCCATCCTATTATTTAATGTCTGTTAATATTTTAGAAAAAAAATATTAGCTGATGATTGCAAAGTAAATTGTCTAAATAGCTTTCCTGGAAGTAACAACAAAGGCATGTACACAGCCAGGTAAAGGAAAAAAAAAAAAAATAAAAATTAGGTTTCACCTTATTTCAGTGTTTTTTATCCTTGGGGTTAGGACTCCATATGGGGTCGCCTAGAATTCAAATGGAGTTCCCTGAACTTTCTAGTAATTGATAAGAAAAAAAGACTAATAATTTTTTTTTTTTTAATGATTCAATATATAATTCATTATAATTAAAATCCCACACACTTTTTCTAATAAAACTGAAGTTCAAATAAAATGAAATCTATAATATCTGAGAGGGCATTGACCCCATCATATGACTACACTTCCACCTGCCTGGACAGTGATAATCAGAAACCAGACTGAACAGAGAATAGAAAGATTTCTTCACCAACCTGCTCCTGCTCAGGGAGCTCCAAGAGAAACAGAGAAGCAAAAACCAAAAAGGTTCACCATACACATTATATAACTTAAATGTTGTTTAAAATCAACATTTATTTGTAACATAGTAAAGAAAATTATTACATGATCAAAAACTAATTAATTAAAAAAAGGTATCCACTTTGGTGTGGGGTCACCAGAAACTTTTGATGTTAAAATGGAGTCACAAGTTAAAAAAGCTTGGAACTTACTGCCTTATTTAGCCTTATTCATGACACATGGACCAAAAAAATATTTCGCAGAGAACAACATAACTGTTTGTCAGCAGTAACTGTTGAAGCAGAAACTGAAAATATGTCGAAATTCGAGTCAGTTACCTACTGTAAATTGTTCAAATGTTGGTATAAATGAATAGAAGTAGCTGAACAGGACAAAGCAACATGGCCAAAAACTAGGGGAGGGGTGGGGTGTGAAGTGGCTAATTTGGATTTAAAGGACCAGCACTCAAAATTACCTTTCTAGTGTCATTACTCAGAAATAGGGTTGAATGTGGACCTGTGGAGTTAAATTAATGCAAAATTCAGATCCAAAGAGCATTTACAGTTCATGTAGACCACAGGGAATTAAAAAAAGTGTAATTAAATTAAATTTAAAAAAGCTAAATATAACTCCTTTAACATGTGAATAACATGAACTGTCTTAAGAAAGATTGGGATAATTTTAACAATTTTAGCCTTTGTTTCAATTTGTTATTTACTGACTGCATTACAACTTAGAGAACACAGTGGATATACAAATACACCAACCATTCAGTAACAGACAGAATATTGTTAAAATTGCAGTTGTGGCTTTTAAGATATTTCATTTTTCTTCAGGATTGTACAGGTTTGTAAATGCAGACATTGTCATGTAATTGCACTTTTTTTTACACTAAATTAAAAAGGAACATTTTGAGATCTAATTATTTGTTTGGTCCATTTGACATCATACTGGTATGTATGTGGAAGTAGAAATAATTTTTTTTTAACATTGTTAATTGTTAATGGAGGCAATTTTTCATTACATTTCCTGTCATTTTTACATTTCACAAATTCATCCCAGAGCCTGGATTGAAGCCTCTGGCGGGCCCACGGGCCATATTGGACACTTACACTCTATCAAACTAAAGAAATAAGAAGCTATCCACATCAGTTAGGGTAAAAGACCTTGTTTCCAACTGGAGTATATTAGTCACTGCAGTACTTCAACAATGGAAGGATCTGAAGTATTTGTTAAACCCGCCTATTGCTGTTCAAGATTATGACTCACCCTAGTGAGGATAAAGTGGGTTCAGATAATGAAACATTATTATCACACATTATGATTATGATTATATTTCATATCAACAAAAAATAATGACAGGTTGATACTATGGCCACAGCACTCAACAGTACTTAACCCTTGTGCGGTCCTTCGTGAAAGGCACACTGGCTGTGTCCTACAATCGGGTCTTAAAGACCCAGATTCCAAAGTTCAGTTCCATAGACTCATCACCCCACCCCCTAAGGATATATTACTGTTTTCAGTAGTAAGTAATGGCATCCTACAGTATGTATAAAAAGGTACATTTGTGAGCCACCGGGTCTCTTTGACCCGAAGGACCGCACAAGGGTTAAACCATTATTTCATCAGGGTTGTAATGAGCACAATCTTTTTCAGTTTCTATATTAAGACAGAGTTGGAGAGAGTAGGAAATATCAACAGGGGGTTAAAACATTTGCTTTTGCCACATTTGGAAGTAGATGTTCTGGAGGTTTTCTTAATCATTTTGCTGATTTGGTTTAATAGTTTTTCTTTCCACTTGGGCTGTGTTCCATTCCTTTCTCAGTCCATATATTGTATCGACTACAATATTCTTTATTTTTTCATACATTTATTTTTGTTTTAATGTTGTTTGCATATTTCAAATATATAATATATTAGTTGTGCATATTTTGATACAAAATCCTTGCTAAAACAAACGTAATGGTGGCAGATGACTTTGTCACATATAATTTATGTCAATAAAGCACATCAAATGTCTGATCAAAGAGAAGATGACAGCTTTTTCTTATGAATCACTGTATTAAAGGTGTTTATCCTACTGTTTGTCGAAGCTGGCGAATACGTCTCAATGCTGCACGATGTTGCTGTAGGTTTTCAACGCGCCGGTGACGCCGGTGACGCCTCAGCTGGTTACTGAGATGCTGAACACAGTCTGTTTCTGCTTGGGGCCGAACTTTACCCTATGAGACAGAGTGGAAAGAAAAGGGTACGTTTCTTGAAAAGGTGGAAACATATCCATGCAGGCATCTTACAGGGAAAAAAAAAAAAATGCAAAAGTCAGCTCCAAACTATTCATTAATTTTTATGTGGATGAAGATGATCTGTTTGTCTGTGTTTTTTCAGCAGTTATTTCCACTGATAAAGTGTCATTTTCTGCTCCAATACTGATCTTCTGACATTCTATAAAACCTAGTTTGAGGTCAGTCAACAGCTTCCTGAGTGCTGGACATTTCTTTCCAAGTGCCTTTTCTTATAACATTCTCAACTAAATACCTCCCTTTTCACATTCCTGTAGCAGTGATGTTGTAAGAGGGGACTGTCTGAGCTTGTCCTGGGGTGGTGTATGGGATAGTGGAGGGGCCAGGGGGTCTCTTTAGAGTGGTGGTAATGGAGGTGAAGGAGACACACAGAAGAAACAATGGAAAGTATGAGAGTGTAAAAACGATGGTAGACAGAGCGATGAGAGCAGAATGACAGCAGGACGTGGGAGGGAATAGTATACAAAAAAAGTCTTCTCTGTCTTAGAACCTGTTCATATTTACATGAGTTGTGTTATCAGATCACAAGTGGTTAACTAGAAGTGCTTTTTCTCTTTTTTTTACATTTTACATTAAACCATAAAGATCCAAATAGCCACTGATGACCCAAACCATCTGATGATCTAAAATGTGTAATAACTTTGGAACAACTAACCACTAAACCTATCAATATATATAAATAATGGTGTAAAATACACTTTGCCATCTTTTCATGGTCATTAGGTATAGCCAATTTGGACGTTCAGAGGCTTCCTAGTGAACATAGAAGACGCCATCATCTTCTACAACATTGATTCATCAGTAATATCCATGGAGTTTGATCAATGACAGTGGATGAAGACACATGGTTTAAGTTGATTTCATGCTATATTTTTCTTCCGTTTTCTCTGTTTTAGATATAATAATCAACTTTAATATGAGGTTTTATGAACATGTATATGATTAGTGAATTAAATACAGGAAAATACTTGGTTTTTACTGATTGGAAAATACAGTTGATACATTTATAAAAATGGTGATAAATCATTTAAGGAAAGTTACAAATGGAGAAAAAAAGATTTTGGACCTGCCATCAAAGTAACACTGGGTCTTTATGGGTTAACACAGGTCCCTATATACGTCTTGGTAGTTGTCTAGGTTCAACTGGACTAGTTTGAACCTAGAAGTACTACCATACTAACTAAGCCAATGAGAACTTACAAAGATGTCCCTATGTACAAGTAACCACTTGATTTGATTTGACTTGATTTTATTTATAACAGATTAATACATATTTAAAATAGGGATGCAAATGATTGATTTATCCATTAATCATTAGTTGGGTGACTTTATCGATCAATTAATGATTAATTGATTTTCCTGAGAAACTGAATTTCTATTTCAATAGTGTCTACAAGAATAAAAGCTAAATATTGTTTTAATGATTCATGAGAAATGTATGTTACATTTTTTAATGATGAATTTATTGAAACACTGGATTCAGTTCAGGCAATAACATGTATGCAGTTGAACAATAAATTCTGCAAAGAAATGTAATAAAATAAATGGATCTGAAGGGGGGCAGTTCAGAAGACATGGGTATGTGTGTGTATGTGTGTGTATGTGTGTGTGTGTGTGTGTGTGTGTGTGTGTGTGTGTGTGTGTGTGTGTATCCAGTCACAGAGTCATAGTGCAGACGAGCCAGCAGCCCTCGGACAGGTGGACAATGAGAGCAATGAAGCCGACTTTAGGCAGCAGCGCCCACTACTGTCAACACAAGCGACTGAGCGACTGTAGAGCGACTGAGCGACAGACTGTAGAGAACTGGTAGAGCGAGTCATCCAATGACTGAAGGGTCAGTGGTTCACATCCTGGCTTTACCTG
The DNA here is from genome assembly GCA_020466265.1 of Siphamia tubifer. Taxonomy (NCBI): domain Eukaryota; kingdom Metazoa; phylum Chordata; class Actinopteri; order Kurtiformes; family Apogonidae; genus Siphamia; species Siphamia tubifer. Next base: position 28,043,638 of record CM035789.1, read on the forward strand.
TTTACATGTTGAAGTGTAAGACACTGAACCCTAAATTGCTCCCAGTAGGTCTGGTGGCATCTTGCATTACAGCAGCTGCCTACTGTGTATGTGTACATACTGTATGTGTACGTGCGTGTGTGTGTGTGTGTGTTTGTATGTGTGTGTGAATGGGTGAATGTGAGGCTAATGTAAAGTGCTTTGAGCATCAACGAAGGTTGAAAAGCGCTATATCAGTGCAGTCCATTTACCATTTATAAACGCTGCTCTGCAGAAGCACAACTAATGAAATTTAATCAAGCTAATTCTCATCAACAATTGATCGAATAATTGTTTACATCCCTATTTAGAACAGATTAAAACATAGTTTACATTTCAACTTCAATAGGCTGTGCTGCTTGAAGCATTACTGTATGTAGAAATTGGTGGTTTGGTGTGTTCATCTTGTGATAATTTGTGCAAACAGATCAACAAGAATTTGACAGTTTTACAAGTACAACCACTCCAGTTTCAGGTAATCAGATTTAAAACAGTAGTATGAAATAAGTCACACTGAAGCAGCATGGTGTACATACCGGCAGTGCAGTATCACTGGGGGAGTGCCCAGTAGCATCTTCAGCTTCATATTTGTAGTAATCCAATGGAGCACAGAAATACCCAGGTTGCACCTCTGAACACTGCCGACCAATCAGATGCCTCCTACAGTCACACTGGCCATTCTCCATCATGCACCTTAAGCCCCAAACAGAAAGAAATATGATTGCATTGTTATACTGGAATTTCCCTTAACTTGTCTTCATAGACGATAACTCAGATAACTCGAACTGCCAACGTTACCTTTTGCACCTGAATGTACCAGTGACAGATAAGACTAGCAAAGTGCATGGCATTCTTTAAAGTAAAGTGTAAACAAAAAAGTTCATACCGATTGTTCATGGCTCCACCAAAGTCACAGTCACACGGTCTGCAGCCAGCCAAGTCGTTACTTAGTCCCCAGTATTCAGGCTACATGGATAGAAATACGCAGTGACATTCTTTACATTTCACACATTATGTGAATTTTTACAGTCTCTGTCTGTTTATGAACGTCTCCTTCAATTGAGTGAAAACCTCTGCTTCAAATGAAAAGGTCATACTTTGGGAGTATCAAATATTTATTGCAAATCCATAATGAAATCATAATATTTCCTCATTTTAAAAATGATGCAGCTTTCTCATGGTATGAAATCTCTGTATCTCCTGTATTCTTTAAATGAACTTGAAAAATAATCTCAAACACTTGCATGTACATATTTTAGTTATTACTAACCAAACACTGATTGCAGTAACGTCCAGTGACGTATCTCTTGCAGGAGCAATCCCCACTGATCTGGTCACATGGGGCTCCCATCATGATGATGCCTCGAGGGTCACAGTTACAAGCTGAGAAACACATAACATACAAGTCAGGTAAATTATTACATAAATGAGGAAAGGTTTGAAAGTATTGGACTGTATTTTATCAATCCCTGGAAAATAAAACCCCAATCCCAAAATCTCCCATTTACCCCTGACCGTGAATGGGTAAGAGTGTCCTGATTCTTCATGAGTCAGAAGACATGAGGTAAGGGGGTGGGCTATTCGGCCCTAAAAATGGAGATTTTTCAAAACCACACTACAAACACTTCAGGTAAATGGAGGTAAACAACAAAAAAGGGCAGCAGTCTGATGAGAGAAACTCAAAAATGTACATATTTTCTTCATAAACATCTTAATCAGGCGTCTCAAACTAATTTTTTTCAGGGGCCACATTCAGTTTGATTTGATCTGAAGTGGGCCAGACCAGTAAAATAATAGCAAAATACTGTAACATATTTAATAAGAAGTAACTGCAATTTTAACAATATTGTTCCTCAACTTATGAGCTACAAATACTTAGTACACACCAGAAGCAGAAACTGGTTCAGATTTTTTCAGTTCAATTCAGAATTTTCGTTAAATATTTCAGATTGTTCATATTTGTTCAAATTATTCACATTTTATTGTTACAGGATAGTTTGAAAATGTAAATGTTTTCATAATTTAATGTTATCTTTTGAACCAAAACAAACAAAAAATTTGAAAATGTTTCAGCTAGGGCTGGGCGATTTTCTCTTTTAAAAAAATCTCCGATTTTTTCCCAAAAAACTCAATTCACGATACGATTTTTTTCCCACGTGGGCTAAATGAAAATGAAAACACTAGAAACATGGTTTCTTTCGTCTTCTTTTTTTTTTTTTTATTAAATAACACGTAAAACAAAAATACTTCTACAAATAACTGTAAATAATAAATCAGTTGTGCAAAAGGTGCAACTGCAACCTGAGACTTTGCCTACATGAACTGTAGTAAGTCGAGACATATCCACCACTGTTACAGGAAAAACAGTGCAAAAAAATAGTGTAAAAGATATATTTTGTTGGAAAAAAGAAAGCTTAAAATATTTTAACAACTAAAACAATATACATTAATACTCATATTATATGAAAAACATTGCAAAAAACGTAGTAGTGCAAAAGTAAGATAAAAAGAAAACTAGTAACATTTTTACTTTGTAAGGACAAAATAAAACAAACCTAATTATCAATCAAGCTACTTCAATAAACCTGAACATGTTACCAATATTTTGGATATATGATGTTATTGTGTCTGTTATTGCTCCCCATCGTGCTCCATGCAGAGTCCTGCACGGGTTCGGGTACCCGTGGGTGAACCGCAAATTTTCACGAAACAGGTGAAAAATGTTGTGCTGTGTCGGATACGGGTTCGGTTCGGGTCGGACGTGGGTGATCGCGGGTCTAATTTGCGGTTCATAGGATAAAAACATTTTTATTTGGCTCTGCCTTGGCTATGTTACTGTTCAGTATATTCGTGGCAATAAATGTTTGTATTTAAGTTTGGCTATCTGACATTTTCTTTCGGGTTCGGATCGGATATCGGGTTCATTTATAGCGGGTCGGTTCGGGTGCGGATTTTTTTTTTTTCGTCAGAAAACGGGTCGGATACGAGTTTAAACATGACGGGTACGGGCGGTTGCGGTATGTCAAAATCAGAACCGTGCAGGACTCTGGCTCCATGTTTATCATAAGGTGTGCCGCGAGAAAAGCTTTCAGTCAGTGTTTGTTGAACATTTTGAAGAAGTGCTGGCAGCGCTAGTCTCTGCCTTTACTAAGAGTTCTGCCCCCCCCCCCTACACGCCAAAAGCACAAGAAAATGAATATTGGGTTTCAATATGCTATGCTGAAAATTAATTGAGACTTTTCAGCCCATTGATGCAAAAAAAAAAAAAAAAAATTAACCAATGCAACATCCTGTCTGATACGATTGCTGATTTTTTTTATGTGTAACTTTGGTCCATACTTTGTGCTTATTGTAAACTACTTTTAGGTGTTGACTCAGAGACATATAGTGAGTGTCATTGAAGGTTTCTGTGCAGGTATTTAACCAAACTCCATCAGAACCTGAGGAGCACACATTAGCAGCAGTGAGTAAATGGAGGGTATATTGCCTTTACTCAGTGAGTGTTTTGTCTGCCAGTATGGGGAATCCAGCTTGTCACTGGAGCCTTAATCCAGCACCTTATGCTACCTTTATGTGCTATCTGGAAGATTAACCTCTCCTCTTGTACACTTCAAACACAAGGTGTGTTGTGTTCAAGTGCTTTTGTTGTGGTAGTGAACATTTATCATGACCTACTAATGCATGTCTTTAGAAGATGGATCACAAGAGAGAATCCACACATAAGACCATGCATACTCCACTTTTTTGTATTTTTTGCAAAAAAAATATTTTTCCTTAGTATAAATCATGAAAATCCTGTATTTTCCTCTTTTCAAGCTTGTTTGTCATAAAAACACACTTTCTGAAAAAGGGTCCAGAACAAAGGGGTGAGACATACGTTGACAGCCGAGTGGGTCGTTCTGGCTGAGGCCGTAGTATCCCTCCTTGCAGTCATCACAGCGCATGCCTTTAACATTGACTTTACAACGACACTGTCCAGAGATCATCCCCATGTCCAGGTCGGTGTGACTGTCACACACTCCTCCCTCCAATGATCCGACTGGGTCACAGTCACATGCTGGGGGTCAGAGGTCAGGCAGAGAGTGTCAGGAAAGGGACTGAAAATGAGTAGCACCTGAGTCAATAATGTCTTAGATTATTCACTCACCAATACAGACTCGTGGGTCCCTGATGTCTTTCAAGGGGTCTTTGTAGTAAAAAGGTTTACATGTTTCACAATTGCGTCCCATTGTGTTATGTTGGCAGTCGTCACACACTCCCCCGCTGACATTTCCCGTGGCCAAATACACCGCCATGTCAAAGTGGCACTGGCTAGAGTGGCTGTTACAGTTACACTCTGAATAAGGAGAAAACATATGCAGTAAGTGAGAAGCCTGGTAACAACTATTATTGTTTTATGTGAGTTAGTGTGTGTATGTGTGTGTGTGTGTGTGTGCAACAATGATCTTGATTTTGAAATACAGTGGTCCCTCATTTATCGTGGGGGTTAGGTTCTAAAAATAACCCACAATAAGTGAAATCCATTAAATATTTTATTACCTTCTAAAATTTGTGGTATTTTTATTTATTTTTTATTTTGACAAAGTTGTGTTTCATCCAACTTTGAGCTTCCACTGCTCCTCTATCATTTGACCTACATATTAAATTTTTTGGTGTCTTTGGCTAATATTTCCCCTGGAGTAAAATTCTATGGCCAGATTAGGTGTATCTATCTAGGTTGCGCCACAATATAGCTCCAAAATTCACCAAAAAGCCACAAAAACTGTGTTTTAGTTTCAGTTGATATATCTATGAACCTATAACTCCCTAATGTGTTCTTCTCTGTAAGAACTTTGAGTGCATGAGCTGCGGTTTTTGTTCACACCTCTGCAGGTGTGTGGGTTGTCCGCCTCAGCTGGCCTCCATGGCAAGTCGTTGTGGAAATCTCTGCAGCGCTCACAGTTCAGACCCTCTGTGTTATGTTTACACACACAGCGACCATGGATCTGGCAAATCACAGTACAAAGAAATGAGCAAAATGGTTAAGTTGTTGACAATGACATAATTAGACACTGAAAAAAGGATGTCAGGATACAATGGTGAAGACACACATATAGTGCAGGTTCTAGTTGTAGACCTACCATGCCGCTCTCCCTGATGTTGACCCCTGGAACTGGAGCACACTCTGATGCGTGTCCATAACAGAAACAGCTTCCTCTGACCACCAGCTCATAGATGGCATAGTAATACTTCTGCAGGACGTCAGAGCGTCGGTCAAGCAGGTCATCTCCCAGAGTGTTCAGCTTGGTGAAGTTAATTCGCAAGTTGGTAATACGCAAAAGTTCTGTAGGAAGAAGTAGAGTTTAATAAACCTCAATCTTAAAGTAAAGTTCATCTTGTGTAACAGAAAGACCTAATTGTAAATCTTGAAAAACAAACACTAACATTCACTTTTATGAACTGAAGTTAATTTATGTGCAATTACATCAGGAAAGGTAAGGTGAATAGTAAGTTATTTTTCATAATCTTCATTGTTGAAAAGTTCATGTCACTTTTTCTCTCTAATCACTTTACTTGAAATGATTACTATTAATTAGACAATGTTAAACTAAATTTAAATGAGATAGAGCAGAATATTTCAGTAACCTTGAATATCCAAGCTGTAGGGGTCCCTCACATGTATGGCTGGATCCAGAACTTTATAAATGACCTTGAATAGAGAACATCATTTTCAAATAACTCCAATAAATCCAAAAGGTGAACAATAAATGAACACATTTACTAAAACAGACCTAAGCTGGAAAACATGCCATTTGACTTTGTTCTCTGATCAGTTAATGAATTCACAAAAACAACAAATAAGAGCCACATTCACTCATTCCCTTTCTTCTACTTTTGTCTTTTCCACTTGAATGGCTCTGTTCAGCATTCTGTGTTGGTTAAATTTATATGCATGAACCATACAGTGGTTCATGTCACGTGCACTGTAACGTCACAGACCTACACAATCCCTGATTGACTTCATCATGAGTGAGGAAAAGACAAAGAATGCATTGATTAGAGGTGACTTGGCAAGTAAAATGAGCTCATCTGCTACTGCTATGCGGTTTATGTAACAGTCACATGTACAAAGGCAACCTGAAGCCACATACCTCCCCCAGTTTGCCAATCCATACATAAAAACAGTTTCTGTTTCCAAAATACGTTTTCTTCCCATTCCACTTTTTTAATAATCAAAACAGTAGTTTTCGAGCAATCCCTCTGACACACAAAAAAGATTGCTAACATTATCACTACCTTCAAAAATGTGGAATACCCACTTTATCGTTACTAGGGTTGCGGGGGTGCTATTCCAGCTGAAGGTGGGGTACACCCTGGATGACTCACTTTTTCATTACAGCACCACAAACAATGAGATTTAATTGATTCCACTCAATTAAATCTCAAACAGAACAGAATCCCCTGGAATCTGGTGTCACTTCAGAAAACACTAATTTACTATTAAATGTAAAGAATGTATACTTTAATAAAAATCTACACTGTCAATTAATATTCTTGGAAATACCATAATTTGGCCAAGAAAATTGCAGTTGGTGGATCTCCATTAGCCTTTAACCCCAGTCTGACATGTTTACTACTCCCATTATCTCTTCTTACTTTACCTCTCCATTAGTGGAGGGCTCAATGTCAGAGTAGCGCTCTTCACAGATGACGTCATTGATGTGGTGCAAGCCATTGGCAGGGATGTTTGGGAATATTTTTGTACAGTTGTGGGCAAAGTATCGGTACGGACGCCACGTACGGCCAAAATCTGACGAACGCTCGATGATCATGGCTGCAGGTCTGAAAGTCTACCAAGAAAAGGAGGGAAAAAAAGTCAGTCTTTATTTATAGCTCTACTAGTTAGCTGATACTACACCTAGAATATTTTAATGATTTTAAGAATATAATACACCAAGCTGTTTGACCTCTACAATGAATCACTACACTGTATATATGCTGCAGATATTCAATACTTTACTGTAAGATACCAAAAATAATATTCTTCCTCAGACAAAAGTTTTAATTTTTAACATTTATGCATATATACACCCTAATTCAGATGGAGTAACCTCAGTTACTGCTGCCTGACTTCTCACATCAAAAGAAGAATTTCATTCATGTGTATATTTGAATGATAATAAAATCTCTATCTATCTTGATTCACAATTGCACTTTTGATAACCACAAATGATGGAAAGGTTCAATAATATATGATACAAATGACTACAATTTTGATATCAAATATACATGAAGCTTATCTAGATTGTAAATGGGTTAAACACAATCAGAGATAGAGACAATTTGACAGATTAGTGTTGTTAAATGACCCAAATTTTTAGCTTTCAAATATTTTTGTTTTAGTTGGACCATAAGGAATTATGCAAAACTAGGAGATACTTGATAATGAAATAAATGTCAGAATGACAATCAATTAAAATTCTGTCTCTGATGGGACATTATCTGTTTGAAATGCTCTTCAAACAGATAGATGTGTGGTTCTATTAACTCATAAAGACCCAGTGCTACTTTTGTGGCAGTTCCCAAATGAATTTTACTCTCTATTTAACATTTGTTCTGTGATTTATCACCATTTATTTTAATATCACCCTTCATATTTTGTATTTTTTTCAGTGTATATCATCTACATTCCTATACTTAATTCACTGATCATGTAGATATTCACAAAAGCTTAGATTAAAGTTGGGGCTCATTATATCAAAAATAGAAAATTTATGGAAAAATGAATTTTTCAGCAAACATATCAGTAACTGAACATACAAACAAGCATTTTATACACTGTTATTTATCAAGTCCTTAGATTTTATTGGTGCATCAATGATGATCGTGTTTCTACATTCATTAGTTTCTGAACATCCAAATGGGTTATATCTGATGACTATGAAAAGATGACAAACTGCATTTTAGACCAATTATTTAGATATATCGATAGGATTAGTGGATCGAGAGGTATTCAATTATTTTGATCGCCAGTGGGTGTATTTATAGGTTAATTATTCACTTCTATTCTTTATAGACTCTATAATCACTGGTGGATATGATCAGGAGACAACAGCTTCTCAGATTAATGTGGAGGTTTTGTTTCGTGTTTGCTTTACTAACAGCAGGATGACAGATTTACATCTCATGGAATGCAGCCACAGATTTTCACAACAAACACACCACCAGAAAGGTATGCACCTTGACATGCTAAAGCATATACACTCCTCCAATGCTATTTCAAACAAAGTTCCATAGACCCACATTCACACCACATACATGTATTAAAAAACCTGCATACCTTGAACTTCATGATGAGATGTGTGAAGTGGAATTCAGCTTCCAGATTCAGCCTGATGCTGACATTTTCTTCTCCTATAAGGAAAAGTGCTGTCATTTTGTGCTGTCTTTATTTAAGGAGCTTTAAATACACCTGTAGTACCATGTCATCTTTGCCCTTTTGCTGCTTTTGTCCTCTAAACTTCTCATTTCTATTTTCGTTAAAATATATATTTTTCTACACCAGGGTGTCCAACTCACTTTAGTTCAGGGACCACATTCATCACAGTATGACCTAAAGTGGGCTGGACAAGCAAAATAATAACATAAAAATCTAAAAATAAAGACAATTCCAAAATGTTCTTCATATTTTAGTAAAATGTTTACATCTCCAAAGTATCCTGTAAAAAAAATACGAATAACAGAAACAACAATGAAAAACCTAAAATTTCAGACAAATCAGTACAATTTTGACAGTATTATGTCTCAGCTTCTCATTTGCACAAGTAGGTGACATCTACAATTACATAAAACATTCAATGCACACACACACACACATATATATATATATATATATATATATATATATATATATATATATATACATATGAAACAGACATTTGCAGTACGCATGCACACAGACCGTTAACAGACTGCCACCAGGTGTGGTCCCCGTTACTGTCCATCAGGTAGATCACATTTTCAATCCAGTGGCTGTTTCTGTGGTGGTATGGGTCATAGCGATGCTGTGAGTTACACTTGAAACACTTGTCGGACTCCTGTTTCGGGATGGAAAGCAAACACTGAGTTAGGTGAAAGTTGTTGGCTCAGATGAAAAACAAAATAAAAATTCAACTCTTAAGAGACTGGCCAAGCTTTTTCATTTTCAGCATCAAATAATTAACATATCGAACCAGCTGTTGATGCTCCACCATAATGGAAACAAAAGAAAACCAGACCCACATATACAGACAAACCCTAAAATGCAGGTTACAAAAGTACAAATCTAGAATTTCCTTTTCATTCCTGTATATTCAGTTTGGCATATAACTCCTTTTTGTTCACACTGTTGATGTGCATTGACATCAGGACCTTGAAGGACAAATCTGAGGAGACTAGGTCAAAGGTCAAGGTCCCAATAAAGGTCAAAATCATATTTTGGATATAACTTTTGTACTTTTCATCTTAGAGACTTACAATGAGCACCAAAATTCTTGTCTTTCAATTCTGCATCTTGTGTGTGTAGACTTAGACCTATTGTTGATCCAAGAGGTCAGGGGTCACTCAGCTAATACCTAGAAAACTAAATCTATAACAGAAAAAATTACTGGAAATGGACATTCAGTTACTATCATTGACAGATAGGAAGCCTTGCATAGGCTTCAAAATGGCATCATGACCTTTGACCTTGAGTAACCTTGAAAGGTCAAAATCAAGGTCACATTATTTTAAATGGTCACAATGCCAAAAAGACTGGTGCGAAGTGTGAGGTTACTGTTCTTGAGAGATGGTAAAGTACATATAGGCTCCAAAATGGCATCATGACATTTGACTTTATGGAATTTTTAAAGGTCAAACCCATAGTCTAACGTATTGAAAGGAGGATGTCCATTAAGAGCTAAAGCATTTGCGGGGGATGGGGTTTGTTGTGCCTGTCACCACTTTTTGTGTGTACAGTATCAGTTAAAGCTGCATGAGCTGTTTCCGTTTCACCTGTTAAACTGAAATAATCTGAGTAATGTGAAGCAGCAGCACAAATAGGACTAAAGACAGGTCTAAAGGGTACAAAGGAAAATTGTCTAAGCTAGCAAAATGGAATGAATACAAGGTGAATGATAAAGAAATCAAGAAGGGAACGAGGTGCAAATGAGGTAAAAATAACAACCCATAATCTTAACAAGTTCCAGCTTTACAACAATAGTGTACAGTCAACAAGAACTCAAAATTTGAACTCAAAATGTTTCTAGACATGTGAAGAAAGTCTACGGTGAATACAATGGCAAACTGAAATAAAAATGAACAGAAAATGCAGCCAATGAAAATATTATGCCTAAGATTCCTAAATATTCTCAGGCCAACACCAGAAAGAGAAATTTGACAACCCTAACAATACTGACTGACTGTCAATTTTGTGCCTCACATCATTAAACACTAATTCAATATATCATCTCATCCCATCTCATCTCAACTCATCTCATCTCATCTCATCTCATATCATATCATATCATACATCATACATCATATCATATCAGCTCTCAGCAGACAGGAATCATATTAGACAAAATGCATACAGTAATTTCCGCTGCTCTTTTTGTCCACCGTCACCTCGGCGGGGGATAATAGAAATGCTGTGTGTCTGTCCATCCGGGAACACTGTCCTCTCAATAACTTTTGACATCTTTGATGGAGGATCACCAAATTCACACCACACATGCATCTCATGAAAGCCTTGCTCAAATTCGATGATGAGTCGTTTTTTGTCATCTGTGCGACAGTGGACACAAGGCATTCAAGCCAACAGCAGGCTATTTTAGGAATTAAATGGTTTTCACAAGTTTGCATTAACACTCATCAATGTTGTGCCAAGTGTATGAATATTGCTTCATTTAGATTTACACAAACGATACATCACTTTGGCAACGCATTTCCAAAGAATAATATTTATGAATTGCATACTATATTTTTGGTCTCATTTCATTTTGCACCTTTGCGTCCTATATTTTCCTCAATAAAAATGGATCCTAACTCCCAACCCCACCAGGGTACTACTGAAGATGCAGAAGTCAGATGAGGAGAAGGCAGAGGGCATGGGAAACATAGAAGAATGTGGGGGACCAAGGCCAAGAGCAAAACCGTGAAAGAAAGGGTATGCTCGAACGCTTGAAAAGGTTGGCTCAGAAGAATAAAGAGGCAGGTGAGATAAGTGAGCATGCAAAGAAGAGAGGTCTGAAACGGCAAAACAAAACACTAGGGAGATGCTGAGGGGGTAAAAAAGGGTGCATTGGAGAGGGGGCCCATGTGGAGGGGATTCTCGGAGGGGAAACAGGGTAGGTTGGCACTGAAAAACTGCAGATTCCAGCGCAGAGTCTCTTAATTAGGTTGTTGTCAGGGGTGATTAAGCTGCTAACAACAACACGGCTGTTAAAAAGACTCAGCTGAGAATTGAAAAGAAATGTCTGAAGTGTGCTGGAGACGGTGGAAATGATGTGTGTGGTTCGGAGGGTGCACCACGCCCACTTGTACATGTCAGCGAGTGAGTGAGTGTGTTTTTACATGCATGCTTTGCCTTCTTCACCTACCCTCCCTAATCCCAGCATAAATCTACCCGCACCCCCCATCTCAAGACCAGATCTCATTCCTTCCTGCACAGTAGCCCTTCCATGTTAATTTGCCTGGTGCCATCAACACAGTCTTTCTGTGAGACCAGAGGCAACATGGCACAAAGTATGTTCTGCAGTTTTATGGGGGTTAAGGTCCAAGAGGAGGAATTCAGCAATTTCTTAATGAGTGAATGTAAAAATACTGCTTTTCACAAAGCTTTGGGACTTGTGTTGGTAAGGTTAAAGTCCATCTCTGTGGCAATAATATGGTGTTTATGATGCAATGCTTCACTTGGCGCACAGGTTTAGCTGGTAGCTTTAAGACCCTCCCTCCTCTGAACTCATTTTTCTCTCCAATTAGTCAAGGCTGGTAAACTCCACTGTGAGGAATTCTGCTCCATTAATGCAATCATAATATACTGCTGATTCAAAAATATTTCTGTTAGCCTCCTGTTGTGGATGTAAAGTCTGTGTCCAAGGTTCAGTTTGCTGTTCACCTCAGATATTTCCCATTCTAGATATGTGTAAACCTGCAAAGTGCAAATACTGACACAATACTGACAGTGATTAATCTGAAGGTAGCTGGAGCTCCAACTAATGTCAAATGACCAGAAGCTGAATGTCAATTCATGCTGTCTGGGAGTTATTTTCTATTTGGCTTTTGCAATATATTTATTATTAGTGTTTGTAACTAAATGTGATTTATTGTTCAGCACCGTTTCCCAGCCTTTAATTTTTTTCCTTCTGTCCCAGTCCAATCGTCTTTGTTCTCCGTACTACTGCTCATTTTCTCAAGCATCTCAAACATTTCTCTTGTCTAAAACTACAGTCTTGATTGTACTCCAGAGGGAGCCCCTTGGAGGTCTTCAGATTATTTGGCTGAAGAGTTTCCCATGTAGTTCCCATGCAGGATTTCACCACAGGAACAACAGGGGACAAAAGCTAGGCACACAAGTATTTGCAATTTGATCTCACAAAAAAAAAAAAACACACACACACAAAAAATATGTCAAACACACATGACTGATGAATGTGCAGACTTTTAAAGACTGACAGACTAGTGTTTGTCATGGGCCTCCGCTGTTTCCTCACACAATGGGTATATCTTGGATTTATGGTGTGACAGGTTGTCATCATATCCTGCCTCTTACAAGAGTAAAGGGGCCTCAAACCAATCAGAAGATGTCAATCACCATCAGTTGGAAGTCCCAAAGTTTCTCTGAGGCATGGAAGTGCAGGTACATACATGTATGTGCATGAACATGCATGTACTGTAACGGATGCAGGAAAGGTGGCTGTCAACATGATGAGGGACATGGCATGAAGTATGTCAAGGAGGGACCAAAAGAGGGAACGTGAGAATCCTATCGTACACTGGAAAAAAATCGAAATTTTACCAAGTGTATTTTTGTGATTTTATCAGAATACCTCATCACACGTAAAATTAGACATAATCACCTAAAAAGTAACTTTTTAGTGAGATATAAGAACTTATTTTTAGACAGTAAATCTTGAAAATGTTTTTTCAAGAAATCTTACCAAGATTTTTTTCACTTGTTCCATGTGCAGGATTTTTGTTTGTTTTTTTTGCTTGAATTAAGTAAGAATTATTTGAATTAAGCAATTTTTTTTTCAGGGGTTTGCTTCAAAATCATTTCACATTATATGTGAACTAATTACAACTGCAATCAAATTTTATATGGAATTATTCATTTTTTACTGTTTAATATGATAACAACATCTAAATAAATGATAGTCATTAGTATGAGTGATATGTATAACTTACATACAGAATATGAATGCATCATATGTGCATATAAAATGTATTTTCTCATTATGATTTCAGGAAATCTTTTGCTGTGTGATGATAAACATGCTCTTATTTGTCAGAAGTAGTTAACATAAACAAATTGTGTCACCCCTTGTAGTTTGCACTATGGTGTACAATTCATAAAATCAAATGTGTGCATAACATGACAGGTACAAATATTGAAAAGTGGGAAAAAAAACACAGGAAAGGATTATGGAACTAAAGTCAATGACATGACAGGATGTCCTTTAAATGTAGTATAGTACATCACCAACCTGAAAATGATGATGTGAAAAGAGGAAAGGCATAATTATAGCAATTAAGGGAATTGTAAAAGCAACAGAGGATGTCTGTTTCAAGGTGAAGAGCTGATTTAACCACAAAAGCTCACTAAGGTAGGACAGAAGGAGAAAAAGAAGTGTGTCCGACAGAAGCAAAGGTGTGTTTATCTTGTGTGTCTACACCTGGGGCCTGATATTGATAGGCTGAGCAAGAGCAGAGGATGAAAGGCCTTGTTCATGAAAACCAGACAACAAACACACACAGACAGGCGACACAAATACAGCTAAAGAATAGAGATTGAAAGGTGAAGATGGATACATGTATCAAAGGACATAGACCATCCCATTTTTCTATTCACTATCCACATGATGCCATGATTTGTTAGAGGGTTGAGGTTTTAACAAATGGAACAAAGAGGTAGGAAATACAGAAGCATTTAAAATAGAGAACAAGAGACAAAACAAGAGCTATGCATATTGTGATATAAGTGACTAAAATTCTACCAGAAAAAGACGCATAAATGTAACCTATATGAATAAAAATCAATGCAGTTAAAACAGTCAGCATCACTGTCAATTACACAGTTTGTAATACACAGTTTATGACCCAACCTGAAGATGGCTGACAATACAGTAGTGCTCTGGTCCATCTAGGCCACAGGTGGATGAAGCTGTTAAGTTGACAGCTCGTCCAATCAGAAGATTTCCTGTTGCAGGGTAACAACTCCCCTCTGTGCAGCCGTGTGGACCTGATGGGACCTCCTGTCCAAAGGCAACATGGGCTATAAGAAGTAAAAGGTAAAAGGAATTATGATTATGGTGTTCACTTTCCAACTTTAGTGTTTTAAAGTTTAAAAAATGTGAATAGTGCATGAGAATAAGTGAGCCTCATTTTACATCTCAAGAAGTCCTTCACTTCAACAAAAATAAGAAGCTTGTTAGTGAGAATATACATCTGGTGCTATATTGTTGGAAAGAACACTGTTTATATGTTTGATCCAGACTGTGGTCCACATGACTCCCATACTGAGATAGTGGTGATAGTCTCAGTAAAGACATAGCAGGCAACGGAATGGACATTTAAAATTCCTTCCGTGATGATTTTTTTCCCATATCACCCAGCCCTACTACACGGTTAACACAATATACTGGCCGAAACTTCAGAATACATCACATGAGCTATTTATATGATGTATACCACAGGTGTCAAACTCCAGTCCTTGAGGGCCGGTGTCCTGCATGTTTTAGATATTTCCCTCTTCCATGTGATTCAGTTTAACCCTTTAACTCCAGAGAGCCAACAAAATAATTGGCAACATGAGCAAAGTAAGAAACAAATGGCAGAAAATCAAAGAAAAATACTACAATAAAAAAATCCAAAATGTAGAAAAATAAACAAAATGAGCAACAAAAACTAATAAATATTTATAAAATGACAAATAATGTGGAAAATTTAAAAAACAAATTACTAAAGAACAAAACTACTATTGAAATGTGGTCCCAGCAATTTTAAATTTGCCTTTAAAAAATATTTAAATAAAATAATAAAAAAAAAAACTCTTGCTTTTTGGCACCTTGTCCATGCACAAAACTAAAAGGAAAATGGTTGAATTTTTCTGAATATTTAAACTAAATCATCCATTCAGAATACATCAGCACTGACTCTTAAAGAGTTAATAATCAGCTCCTCATCAGACTGATAATGATGCAATGGCCTCCAGGTGTAATGGAAGAGGGAAACATCTAAAACATGCAGGACACCGGCCCTCGAGGACCACAGTTTGACACCCCTGATGTATACTATCCTATAATGCAATAAAATCATCTTATTTAATTTAATGGCAGTTGGCAATTATCATTTAAGGTGTACTGCTGCCACCTTTTTGTATTGGAGCACACATTAAATATGAATATACTGCTCAACTAATTTAGACAAAAGAGTTGTATGATGCAGGAAAGGTAAGGGAGTGATAAGATGCCAGTACACAAATCTGTATTTGGACTTAATACATGCAAAGGTACATTTTCATATCAATGATGATTATGGGAAAAATAATTGTACCATATGCTTACACTCTGAATTATCAAAGTGGTGTCAATACTCCACTAAGTTGCATTATGGGATATTAGCATACTGTGGTGATGCTAGCAGCTGTCTTTAAATCTGGTCATAGTGATTCTTTAGCCTGTGAACATTAAGAGTGTTTAGGGGAAAAGGATCCAATGTTCCTTTCACTTTAACCTGCTCAGATTAGTATAAAGTAATTTGATGTTCTTGTAAAGTTATGAATCCAGACTTTAAAAGCTCAGATCATGTTCAGCTGCTGATTTTCTACAAGTGACCACCAGACCATGTAGTTGTGAGTCTGGCCCTAGTAATAGTTGGAAACATTCCAATTTATGAACAACAGTCCCTCCGTTTCACTAATTTTTACATTGTTCTAATAATCTGTTGTATAATACGGCTCTCTATCTGTTTCGTGTCACTAAATCCTAAATATTAGCATCCAACAGAGGTTGTGCTTAAGTTTTTGCAGCTCAGGAAGCACTGGAGTTCATGTAGAAAAGAACACTGCCTTCTTCTCTATGGTCTGATGAATCAACAGTGCAAAGATTGATAGAGGATGATAGATGTGCAGATATATCTACAGGTCTTTCATCCTGTCGAAAACAGAAAACAACTGAATAGCAGCATGTTTAGGCATGATGGGAGAGACATGGGTGATGTGGGTTGGAATCATAAGAATCCCATAGTCTCCATATAACAAACATCCTTCAATGATGGAAACCCACAAGGTATATATTATGATGGGAGATGGGAATAATTAGCATTCAACTGTGTAGCTGAAGGGCACACTGATGCTTTTACTATTATTGTTACAAAGCTATGTGTTTGTCATTCCACAAGCATTACTGATCAATTCATAATTAGCTTGTAATTGAGTTCAGTGTGTGAATAGGAAAACAAAAAGTACATACATCTGTATATATTCAACAGGCAGGTGCACACAAGCAGAGCTGCTCATAAATGGGGAAAAGCTGTGGTCTGTAGATAAAGATCGCACACACCCTGGCCAAACACCAAACTCAAGGAAGCCTTGCAACACTGCGAGTCAAAAAAGCAACGCACAGGCTCCTCTTATCAAAGTAAACACAACAATGTATAAAAGGTACGGTTTATTGTAGAAACTACAGAAATTAAGAGAAAATAATGCACAGTCCCACCCCCTGCTCAAACAGGCACAGACTACACACTGACAGAAACTGACTGAGCTGTGCCCAGGTTTCACCTGACCTCACATTACAGGTATGAGATTACACAATGTGTTCACTCACTGGTCAAATAACCAGCTTAAGACAAGGCCCTGCAAAATACTGTATTTTAGATGTTTTACTTCCACGGTCAAAATAATAGCTTAGGATCATAGCAAATAGCACATAGACTCATGTAAACTGAAAATTAACATTGATTAGATTAAGTAAAGAGACCATTGTGCCTCTTATTATAGACTGCAACAGATGAAAAACTGCATTTTGACTGAAGTGCATTTTAAATGGTTGTCATTCATGTAATTCATTCACAAATTACTGCTGTCCAATGGCTTTCTAATTTACGTCAAGCTGTGTTGGAATAGAAAAGAAGGTTCTTTTTTTAATTACAAGGGAAAAACAGCATGCACATACTTACTGACATGTGAAAGAACCTCATTTAAAAAAAAACACGCTTTTGACATCTGAGACGTGTTTATCTCCCCCTCTGTGTGGGCTGCTGGAAACATATCCTTTACTTGGTTTCCACCTGCCCAGACTAGCACAAGGAACCTCAGAATATGTATGTGCACGTGTACACTGTATTAGTGTAGTGGTACATGAACAAACATACTGATGTCATTATTTACATATTGTTTCTGATTCAACTTGCATTTGTTCCTACAGTCATTTGTAAGCTGCGTACATTTGACTGTGGTGCAATTGCGGTTTATTTGTAGGACTTTGTATTTTTTCATTCTAACTAAAATAACAATACACAGCATATGAAATAGAGGATTTTTACACATTTTCACATTGACTACAGAGGTGGGTGTGCTTACGTAAACATTTTCACATATTTGTACTTGACTTGAGTATTTATTTTTCCTTGTTTTCCCTTACATGCAAACATAAATATCTGGATGCATATCATATCTCATATGTCTCATACTTTTTCAACATTTACATTTACATTGGATGGAAATTGTTGTGTTTATTATTAAAAGTGTTTATTTTACAACACTGAGAATATTCCCGGTATCAAATTCAACATACAGTAAATGGATCAGGCAAAAGCAGACTGCAAAGACTACTCATTAGTGCATCTAACATGCAGCAACTTTAACAAGACAAAAACAACGTCAATCTAAAAGTCAAGAAATCTAAAAGACACAATGAACAGATAAAAACAATGTAAAGATGCAACAAGTCAAACGTAGTTGAAATAAGACATAGCAAGCATATTCTGTTTTTCATGATGAAATCAAAATAAAGAAATTCATGTAATCAGAACTGTTATTAAAGATGAAAACAAACAAAATGAAAAAAAAAACTAAACAGACAGTAATTGAAGGAAGATGGGACTGGACAGCAGAGCGTTATAATGTTTAGATTTCTATTGCTTATAATGAAAATTAATTCTTGCCCCCCGGAATGAAGTTGCTATTATTTTGAAGTATAGTGTATTTCATTTAATTCATTGTCAAATAGATTACAATAACAGTCTTCACTGCATGGAAGTGAAACTTAGGTGTCTACAGCTCCAGACCTCCAGGTGTTTGTTGAAATGATAGATCTATAAACAGCTGGATCTATGGCTCTAAACGTTATGATGATGTTTCCTCTGCTACATAATATGCAAAGCCGGGGATTCAGGAGTTGAGAAAACTTGTACGCATCAGGTGACTAAGATGGTACAGGCACATCAAATGTAGTAATAATAATCCAGTCATGAGCATGGTGATGCCCAGCTCCAGAGGGCGTGAGAAACCAATGATTACTCGGTCCAAATGTATCGAAGCAGACATGAAAATATTCAACCTGGTCAGCAGAGAACCGCTATAAAGAGTTAGACACTCTAGCTCGGAAATTGGCAGATTTTCACGTGATCAGCCATGATCTGCAACTAGCTGGTCAGACTAAAATTTGCCGATTTTGAGCGCAGGTCAAATTCCTGCTGCCCGCAGGTCTGGCCTCAGATAGTCATGTGAGGTGGCAATCAGGAATGTGGAGGGGGGACAGAGGTGGCGATGGTGTGCATGTGTGGTGTGTGTGTATGTGTGTGTGTGTGTGTGTGTGGGGGGGGTTCCCCACAATGAGTATGCGCACAATAGACCTGGGTGATAAAAAAAAAAAAACTTTACTGTTACCGACATTTACTACTACAACTGATGCCATTTTGCCCATGTCGGTACATTTGGCATTATAATTTTTTTTAAAATGTAATAAAAGCATGCTGATACAATATGTTCATTCCCCTTTAAGACTGTGTGGAGCATGTGTAGTCACATGACTCCACCCATCCAGTCTAAGCAGGGAAGGAAACAGAAGATGAGGAAATGACTAATGGTTCAAATGTTGTCCAAGTTGATCTTGTTGTACTTGCTTTGAGATTTAAAAAAAAAAATGACATCTGTTATTTGAAAATATTTTGGGTTCCACAAAGATAATATTGAGCAAAAGGACACGAAAAGCACAGTGTCACAGATCAGCTGCAGCCGTCCATGGGAGTGGATCTCTCCTTCAATGTGGTTCTCCTCAAGATTTCTTCTTTTTCCCACTGGGTTTTGAAGTTTTTTCTTGCCGAGAAGGAGGGTCTAAGGACAGGGGATGCCTGGGACTTTTCATGTATTTCTGTAGTTGATTGTGCTTTTGTAAAGCCCTCTGAGATGACTTTGTTGTGATTTAGGGCTTTATAAATAAAATTGAATTGAAATCAGCTGACATCGCTTCGCAACTGGGTTTAGCCGTGGCGCTGCCGCTTCCAAACAATTATCACTGTATGACTAGACTAATTATGTATATATAATATACAGTTAGTCCAGGACATTAGACTGATTATACATATGAAATATACAGTTAGCCCAGGGCAAACATTCTGCTCCTCAAATGAAAGTTTTCAAAGCTTCAGGAGGTAAAGAAAAGATAAATAACCATGAAGTTTTTCACTTTATGTTCATTTATCATTGCCCTCTTTCCCCATCATAGACATCAACAGAAACTGATGCTCATGGTTACGGACTGAAATGCATGCATGAAAAATGCATGTAAAATGGTCGTAGCACATAGAGCTCCGCGTTTGCTATTAATAAATTTCGGCTTGTATTGCCATTTTTAAAGATATGCTATGGAAAGATCATAAAGCTTCCTCTTTATAACCTAGGCTACAATGGAAAACAGTTTGTGCAGTGGTATGACTGATGCAGGCTGTTTTTTGTTTGTTTTTTTAACCGACAACAGAAAATTATGACCGGACAACATTGATAAGATAAGATAGTACTTTACTGTCATCATACAAGTGTACAATGAAATGTGTTGTCTGCATTTAACCCATCCTTCAAAGGAGCAGTGGGCAGCCATGGGCGGTGCCCGGGAAATACAGTCAACCATCTGTCGATCATCGGTTAACATCCCTATACATGATATTTGTTTAAATACAGTATGTCATTTTCATTTGGTAACATCACTTAGGTTTTGTGTCATCAGTTTTGTTTACCGTAATGTTTGTCTTGTTCAATTGTCATCCTTTTGGAATCTGATGGGTCACCCCGACTTACCAACACATGCTGCCTTTGAAAGTGGTTTGTCACCTCCACTGGCTGCATGCCGCATTCACAAAAAACAACAAAAGAAACGAGGGACCCAGAAAAAGCCGGTCCATCTGATGTCAGATGGACTTTAGCGTTACCCACATGGGGTTAAGCCTGTCCTCCATTGCAGCAAATCTGAAGTAGCATTAGCATTAGCATCTACAAGACAAGACGGCGCCACAGTACCTGCTGCACAAGCTTGAAAGAAAATGGCGGATCAAACTGGTTCATGTGCTCTGTGTGGAAATAAAGCCTGTTTTTTTTCTTGCACGTTTTCAGAACAAGCAACGGCACGAAACCTAGCTGGATGATACTCTGGTAAAGTAAACAAATGCAGAGAGCGAGACGGGAGGGGGGAGTGTTCCTTCACATTTTCTGAGCCAATCAGAGACGCCTCATCACCACATCATGTTGTTCGACCTTAAGTCATTTTTCTACCGTGGAAAAAACAGCGGAAACAAAGCAATCTGGACATTTTTTTAAATAGAACAAACACACAATGTATTCAATAGTAATGGAGAAAACAGCGATATTAATGAAATAACAATGGAATGACACCTTTAACATTTATCATGAAAATGAACAATTGTTACAGTTTCTCATGAGACATTTTTGACGATACTGCCCAGTTCTAGATGGGTGTGTAATCCATGAGCTATAGGATCTACCCTGTCCTGTTTCCTGTCTCCTCTGTAATGTCTGGGGGCAAACATAAACAAGTCTACGAAAAGTCCACAAGAAAACATGACAGGTTTTACAGTTATTTTTAAGTTGTTGAAGTTGATACCATCTGGTTTGCCAGTGTATTACATGTACCGTACGAAAGACTAAGTATACTGCACATTAAAATAGACAAATGGGAAGAATTACAGGTGAAGACGCCCTGAGGCATCCTATTCGCCTCCTGCATGTCACTATGGCAGGAATGTTGGACAGACAGGAAAATGTTATTCATTAGGAAAAGCATTCCAGGTGTCAACGTGGTGGACACAGGGTGTAAACACACACCTCATTTGCACCTCTACTTTGACATGTATAAGCAAGAGAAAACCTTTTTTATGTTTTCATTTCTACTTCAACATATGTTTGAAGTTGTTGACATTAGTTCATGAGCCTTAATCTGTGTTGAATTAATAATAGAAGCTTCCAAAATCCTGTTGAAGACCTGTGCAGAAAATGACAGGCAGAAGTGAAACCACTTCAAGCTGAGATCTATCACATCTAGTTATAAGATAAGACAAGATATTCCTTTATTAGTCCCACTAGGGGAAAGCATTTAAGGGGAACTCGATAGGATTCTACCATTTTGGTTCTTTCTTGCTGGTTTGGGTTCTTCTTTGCTGGTTTTCTACCATTTTTCTCAATGGAGCTCCTCTTAACATTTTGTAGTACATATTTATTGTCATAAAATGTATTGTTCACTCTCCTCCTTAAATCATGTGCTTGGAAAACTAGTGATCAAATACACTACTGAAGCAAAGTGGAATGGGAAACTACAGCTGGACACTGAAGTGTTGGCTGTCTGTATTCACTTCATGCTGCTCTTAGCTCTATGGCTAACATTAGCAGCGCACTGCCAGCAGCAACTAACCTCATACCGCCAGTCCACTTTCTTTGGAATTGCTCTTGGGCTATTGCACTGATGTTCCAGGTGTCTGAGTCCAGAATGAAGTTGCGTTTTTTTTTGTACTGTGTGATGGATGTTGTGACAGAAGAGCAGAAGAGATAACAGGCTAACAAACACCAACAATTCCCACCTGTCACTGTGTCCTGTTTCTGTTAGTGATTAGCGCACTATCATCCCGTGGGCTAAGATTTACTCTACAACAGACAAGTATCATACAATACCAGCTAAGATCGAACATCACGAGTCACTATGCAGATGAAACCAATTAGACATTGGTCATAAAATGAGCTGCAAAATTTAAACTGACAAAAACTAGATTCATCTGACAAAATTTTGTGTCTATTAATAAGAACACACTCCTGAGGCGCACAAATGGAAATCTAGTAAATTGAACAAACATGCACCTACGGGACACAAACAACCAGGATTACTCGTCGTGCGTATGCTAACATCTGTGCTAGCCAAGAGGCATCCAGGCATCATTCATAAAATAAGTTCAGAAATGAATAGACACTATTACAACCAGTCGCATCACCAAGAGCATGAATCCACTGACACACATAGATGACAGAGGATTTAACTAAGTTGACTCTGCCATTGTAGGCACCTATGAAATGAAGGCATGGATGGCTCGTGTTTGCAGTTACCAGTGGTACTTGACTGGAAGTGTGTTTATGTGTTAATGTTGTAAAGTGTGAGACATAAGTTTTTGGACCACCGAAACAAGATCAAGGTGTTCAGGATGTGCACTGAAAAGTTGCAAGTGGCAGATTCAGCCCTAGAGGTGCTAGTGGGTGGATGGAGAGCTTCCATTCAACCTATAATAAGTCATTTAACCATCAGAATTACTCTGACACTGTTAAATTAAGGCAAAAATGTCATCTAGTTCTCCTTTAATAAGACGGATTAGGCTCTAAGATCCAAGCTAATGTGTGAAAACAATTTAGTGGTGATGACTCTTACTTGTACAGTTCATAATTCCTGTCAGTACAGGACTATCAGAAGAAAAAAGAGTTTTGTTGTTCAATTCAATTCTATTCTATTCAATTCTAATATGAAGTAGCGTGTTATAAAGGGAAGGGCTGATTTCATCACTGTTTCCAATAACATTCTGACAAAAAAATTATGTTTCAATATGATGTAATCTATTAAAGACGTATTCATATATATGATCAGTGACATGTTATATAATTTCATTCTGATTAAAACACTGCAAACAATGTTTACTGGCATAATGCTAAATGATAACTGTATACAGTATATTAGCTTGGTGGCTTTGAGTTACATTGAAAAACATTGAGCACTGAAGGTCAATGGAATCTGATACAATCCAGGTACACAAGCCGACAAACTACACAATATACATGCAGTCTTTTCAGATAAACAGCAAAAGTGTGGAAATGTTACACACTCGGCTTGCACAATATGAGAAAATAAGCACCAAACAAACAATGTAAGTTTACAGTCATGACCATTGAGTCATCAAATAAACCGAGTGGACAACAGGGGTGACCAACTACAGTTACACATGATATATGAAATGCACATATGCTGAATGTGAATTCTTCAAAAATGAAAACATTTGTTATTCATCAAAGTGAAGGCAGTTCTAATATGATTAACATTCATGTTCATATCACAGTAATAATTAAAATGTACATTAGGTGAAGCACAGACTAGTTACCTACAGTTTAAATTTTCAAGAAGAAAGACATGTATTGTCCTATCCCTTTAGATGTTCATTCATCCATCCATTCATATTTAGTGAAATGTTAGTTGAACTCAAGCAAACCTTTACTGAAGCTGGCAGCTTCCACACCAACACACACATCAAGTATTATAAATAATCTTCCAGATAATAATTAACCCACTGCTGACCTACATACTGTGTGTAGGCGAGGCTGTAAAGGCAGAGGCATAATATTCTTAAGTTTCTGTTGTAGCATTTGTTTGATAAGAGACTCTGAAGCATAAACAGTAAACACAGAGACAGGTGATACATCCTACAAATTATGCGAGACGCTTTCAAAGTAGCTGCACACTCTCTATATGTGTGGCCCCTTTCATAAAAAACACCCCTCAGTCACCAATTATCCCTACAAGAGCCAATTTTGCCTCAGATCCAGCTCTGCTGTCAGGAGCCCATCATTTACTATGCATTCCATGAATACCCAAGATTCTGGTGGAGTTTTTCAGCCAAACCTTCATAAATTTTAAGATCCCACCTGTCTACTAAACCTGATTTTGCATGACCGCAGAGGCTTTAAAATCATGAGTTCAACTGAACTATTCAGGGAAGGGGTGCTGAGGTTTCAAAGTTGATTCTTTGTCCTGCTTGAAAGTCATTTTCACTGTATCTACAGAAGCTCCACAGTAGCCAAACACAAACAAAAACACTTACTAAGGGGTCTGACAGTGTCCCTCTTTAAGCTCTTTCATATGGTCAATGGGATTATGTCTCAGCATTACTGCTACAAATGCATTCTGATATTACGCCACATTAAGTATAATTGTTTAAAAAAGTAATCGTGTGTAAGACTCTATTGCCGCTGTTGTTTGTAGCTGGTAAACACCACTGATAATATTTTAGCAAGCTGTCAGAAAGGAAAATAGGAGTCAAGTGCCACACAAACTGTAATATGTTTAAATTTAACTGTACATAAAAATAGGTGTCTTATACTTAATAGAGTATAGTCAATCTATTAGTAAACAAAAAGGGCATGAAGAGAGGAGGAAGTACACTTAAGCCGGGTTTCCACGAAATGGTATTGGCACTACTCGACGCTACTTGATTGTAATCAATTCTATATTGATACCAGGAAGTATTTCTTGAGAGCGTATCCATACAGATAGTATTATACCTGAACATCATCGTAGGGCACCGTCCAGCTCGCATTGATTTTTTTTCTCATCATCACAGACAGAAGTGTCTCAACCTCCAGGACCGACCACAGTGTAATTTTTCGGACTGACATCATGAATTTAAAGTACCGCAGTTTATACTTAACTCCGAATGTAGTTTTTGAAGAGCAACCGGTCACACATTGATAACACAATGACACAGAGACAACTCTACCAATCAATGTCAATGCTGTTTACACATCACATTATAGTATCACTTGGAACCTCAGCGGAGTATGTAGGACCAGATAACAGGGGACCAGATCCTGTTTCATTGTGGAAATGCCCCAAAGCAAGTAGAATCGCGTAGAAGCAATACTAATGGAAATGCGGCTTTACACCACGGTCTGTCTCATATGGGATTCTAATGGCTGATACAAACTGTAGGATGACAGCAGAACATCATAGACTCAAGTAAAACTTAACTTTTTAGATGATCACTTTCAAGATGAGAAAAATCTGTTCATCTTTGGAAAATAATCGCATATTCAGTGCAACAATTCTGCATTAGAGCTGCACAATATCTCATTTGAGGATTGTCATTGTGATGTACATGTGTTCAACTAGTATGTACTCTATATTAGAGCGTTAATGACTTCAGTTTTTTTCAAGTCGACTTATCCGTCAATAAAGTCGTAGTCGAGTCGATGTGTCATTATGACATCATCACATTGTCAGCTGAGGAACAAAACAAAGACACAGCTAAAACAAAACAAAACATGGACACACATCTGTCCAGCAATGAGCTACTTGTATTAAAGTTCACTGCAACATAACAATGTCCACTGACAAGACACAAGCATCAACATTTTAACACCAACAAAACAAAGGCTAATGTTAGCAAAGAGTTTTCTGTTAAATTTAACTGAACAACATCAGTAGGGTGAACATATGTCCACATTTTGTCTGGACCGACGGCTCTAAAACCAGTCTGTCCTGACATCTGTCACAGGTCCTCACTTTTTATATAAAGTGCAAAAACTTTAAGGCAGCGGCCAAGCCGCACACCACTGTTCACATCATGTTTGGAAAAAAGGAGCATGTTGTCTGCGCTGCTGCTCACTCAGATTAACTAGCGGATGCTGCTTATATAATGCAGATTAGTTAGCGCAGGCATGTCCAAACTATTCCACAAAGGGCCGGTGTGACTGCAGGTTTTTGTTCCAACCAACCAAGAGTAAACAGTTTGACCAATCAACTCTCCGAAGACTGAGATCAGTTGATTAATTGAGTCCAGTCTGGTGTGCTGCTGCTTGGTTGGAACAAAGACCTGCAGCCACACCGGCCCTTTGGGAATGGTTTGGACATGTCTGAGTTAGCGAATGGCTCTTCAGATGGCTCTATATCAGTAATTCTCAAATCCGGTCCTCAAGTACCTGTATCCTGCATGTTTTAGATGTCACCCTCTTCCAGCACACCTGGCTCAATTAATGATCAGCTCATCATCAAGCTCTACAGAACCCTGATAATGATGTAATGGCTTCCAGGAGTGATGGTAGAGGGAAACATCTAAAACATGCAGGATAGTGGTACTTGAGGACCGTATTTGAGAACCACTGCTCTATATAATAGAATTACTTGTTTTTATTTCTTTCATAAATGTATTTTTATACAACCCATTGTCATCTTAAAGGGGATTCAGTGTTTAAAAAGAAGGTAAAAAAGTATCTTCACTAAAACCCCCTCACTTCCTGATGACTACTGTTCCCTAAACTAAACACAATCTTGTACAAACATCTGTGGTTTTGGTTCAATCCTGTGTTTAACCTGAAACAATAATGGATTACACCTAATGACAATGTACAGTGAGACTCCATCTTATCAGGGTGGTGGGAATATGTGTCTGAAGTTTTTTTGTCAGTCATGACAAATCAAACAAAAAACATTCTGTCACTATGATCAGAGTGCCTTACTACTAGAATATTTTACCACATCATATCCCAGTATATTAAGTACAGCTTTCCTGATCGTCTTTTTTGAAGTGTTAAACTCTATATCAGTAAAAAATATAGGGAATAAAATGCACTTACCCAGAATGAAAAGGCTCAGATACACAGTCATGATCTGCATTAATTAACCTGGATGCAAGGACAGCAGACTGTGAAGGACATAAAACATTTTACATTAGTTTTATTAAACAAATACGTACATCTGAAATCACAATGAATGTGATTGAATGTGTCAGGGTCATTCATACTGATTCAGCTAGTGCGTTTTCCACAACACCATTCATACAGCCTTTTGAATCTTTGCTTTTATTTGCTTCTATTTTTAGATTACTTCATAGTCAAAGCAAACAGTAAAATACCCCAAGGTCATTTGAAATGTACAACCTATAATGACTAGATCACCCGCTGGCAACCGAAACCATCTAATGATTTAAAATGTTACTTCCGAACCATTAAAACTATCAACGCTTTAAAATAATTGGTACAAAATGCACTTTTATGGTCATCAGATATGCCCCATTGGACATTCAAGGGCTCCTTAGTTACCATGGAAAAACTTCTACAACATTGAGTCACCAGTATTGGCATGGTCAATAAGTGAAGTCACCTTTTCTTCAGTTTTGTGTTTCTAGTATAACCTAAACCTGAGATTTTTTTGAACATCCACATTATCAATAAATGACATACAGCAAAAAAAAAAAATAAATATATATATATATATATATATATATATATATATATATATATATATATATATATATATATATATATATATATTCATTGAAGAAAATGCAAAATGCAGAGGATAACATTATAATGAATCACTTAAGAAAAATTTATTCAGAGGGACACAAAATTACCACTGAGTCTTCACGGTTTAATGGTATTATGATAAAAAAAGTTACTAAAATTGTTAAAATGCAACAAAATGCAGGTATTATTAGACACGGTTACATCTACACTACACTTTCTGGTGATGGGTCATAGTTCAAGGGCTTCTTTTGAGGGAGGAGGGTCCTGATTGTGCTGGGACACAGGAAAGAATAGGTCCCTTGTGTATTCAGGCTCCTCAAACATGGGATTGTGCATTGATTAGGACAGCTGTCTGAAAGTGAGTCTGAGTACATACATTAAGAAACAATACTGCACATCATTCAGCTCCAGCACTAAACCAGACTGACCTCTGAGACAAACAGATGTGGTGAAAGGAAGGCAGAATAACAGGAATGAAAAGGATGATCCGTTTACGAAGTTCTTTGTCTGACAAAATCAGAACTCAAATGCTTTCAATATTTAAAGAATTACTTAAAAAAAAAAAAAAGCTTAACCCTCTTCTGTAATCCAAGTTTGTCCTTGAGTAGGCTCAGGCAGTTCTCTGTTGGAAAGCATTTTTCACACTCAGCTAGGCAATAAGGGGTCCACGTGGCCCCGTGCTCACACTGTCAAAGGCCGACACACTGTGGAGAGACCCCACAGTAGCTCAACAGGCATTTTAATGAGGCTTACACATACATTATTTAATAATCATAAGTCTAATTGTCCATAACTGCAGTGTCTATAGACTTTAAAACCATGTTAAACTGCTTTTTGTCTTCATCAACTTGTAGTACTTGTTACTGTGACATGAGCTCGTAACAACACTGCTGTTCAGCACAACACAACCCAGTGAAATAAACAAATAATTAACTTATACCTGTACTATATTATCCTGTTTGTTGTAAGACAATGAGGCAAACTGGCCTATTAGAGCTACAAAGGAGGGCACTAATTGTACACTCTGCATGCCATTCCCTGCAGACTAAACAAATGGGTAAAAGAACAGTATCCCAGTCTAATCACTCTGCCACATTCTGAACATCTAAAAGCTAAGAAAAGAAGTACAAATGAGAAATGATTGTTTTTGATTGTAGAACGCTGGTCCCTCAGTCAGGCTGTAAGTAATTGAAATGCCTCCTACTGCACCGTTACACCGCGACACTATTGTTACAGTTTAACAGTGACATGGTTCAGAGAGTTTACAGTTTAGACACAGGAAGCTTATAGTGTTGTTGACAGCACGGGGTGACATTTTCATTTTAAATCCTGACCCCAGCACTAATCAGACAACTTAAAAATACAGGAAAACCTCCAGTTGACAAAAGCGGAACATTTTGCACAAAATATGAATTCCCTAATGAAGCATGAACAAGAACTAGAAAAGCACTCTGACAGCGCAGACCTTCGCCAAGGTAGACCCCCCCCCCCCCCACCAAAATCTAATCATTCCCAGATCTCCCCATTACCAACATACCCTGAAAATTTCATCAAAATCCATCCATAAGATTTTGAGTTATCTTGTACACAAACAAACAAGCCAACCAACGTCAGCAAATACATAACCTCCTTGGCGGAGGTAACAAGTGCATCAGAAAGTAGTTAAAATGCAAAACCAGTGCAATGCTCAGCATTAATCCAGCTTGATACTCACACAGCTACAGGTCAGTTCACTCTCCTCTGCCCTGCGTGCTCACTCTGAGTCTCTGAAGGCCAATTTGGTTTGACAATGTGCATGTGTGTGTGTGTGTGTGTGTGTGTGTGTGTGTGTGTGTTAATTCCCGTATTCCAGCGTGCACGTGTGCAGGCCTGGACCCCAATGTGTACCTTTACGCGTGCATGCACATGTGTGGTGTATATGTGTGCCAGAATGTGTAAAACAAACTTGAAAGCGCAACTGACGGCAGCGATATAAAAACAGAGGGAACGCCGCAAGCCAATGGGAATGCACAGTGTCTGTGGGACCCCCTTCATTCCTCTCCTCCCTCCAGCCCCCCCCTGCTCCCTCTGGCTTGTCACTGGGGCACTGGGGTGAATGGACAGCTATTCTTATTCTAATTCTTCTGTCACTCTGTGGCCCAGTGGCTGAAAGAGGGGAACGGTCTCCAGGCTGGTGGAATGCACCACCCCTTTCTTCTGGACACTGAGGGAGAGGAAAGGGGCGAGAGAGGCAGAGAGGACCTCGGGGAAGAGTGAGAGAGAAGGAGACAGAGTGGTAGAAGAGAAACGGAGAGGAGAAAAGTGTAGGAGGGAACATAAAAGCTTTTGAATAAAAACAATATAAAAAGAAGTGAAGATGGCACTGGACAGTTGGATAGTTTGAGGGTAAACTAGGCCACAGACCGTCGTATCCAGTATAGTCAGAGTATATGTTCCAAACTTAAGCTCCATATTGACCAAAATACCCTTCAGTTTCCAGCGTTTCCAGATGTTTAAGATGTGACACTTGTAACTTGTGCGAAGACAGTATCTTTTAGTTTTAAAGTTTCAGCATGTTAAATTTTGAGATATTTAGGGGGATCTAATGGCAAAGTAGAATGTGTAAAAAAATAAAAAATAAAAAAAAAATCCAAAGTTATGGTTTCCTTAGTTTGTAACCACTGGAAATACCAATCACTGTGTTGTCCTAGAATGAGTCCCTTTGTAGAGGCTGGCATGCAGCTTTAAGGTGCATTACCACCACCTGCTATGTTTGTGTTTGTACTAGAGTAATTACATCCCCATATATCCACCAGAACACACCAGCTAAAACATGGGTTCTAACGAGGGATGGATGAGACAAGGGGTATTCAGTTGTCTGCGGCCTACAAATTCACCATTCGATGATTCTCAACATTAAACACTGATCATTTAAGGCCAACAATTGTGAAGGCCGGGTTGTTATGTTGGTTATCGCAGGGCGTAGAGGAACAGGCTAAATTAAAAAAGAAAAATGCCACAAAAGAGAACAAAGCCGCATTCACATCCACAGTGCACTGCTAGTATGACCCTTGACCTCTGCTAAGAAGGTTATAAAGACATCAATTGGAGGTAACATGTGTGGGTGCAATTTCTTTAAATGCAATCTCTTTGGACCACAGTGCTTGCATGTAGTTTATTGTGTTAATTACTAGATAACTGAGAATTTGAAGCTGTTTAAGGCATTTTGTAAAAGGGTTAATGCTTCAACAATCAATCATTTCAAACTATTGCACATACATTTTACTGTATATGAATGTTATGTTATTCGTTCGTGAAGAAGTAGGCATTCAGGTCTGTAAAAGAATGTCAGAGTAAAAATGTCACAGCCATGGTAGCTTTGACCTTGGAGCAAACAGAACAAAAGATAAGAGGTGTGCAGAAAATGCAACCACTATAAGCATCAGTCAAAGTCAAGAAATATCAAGATCTCAAGTCCAAACAATCTCAGGCTCCCACATCCTTGAACATAATAACACGATAACAGTGGTTCTGCATCGACATGCACACACGTACGAGTTTGTGTACACAACAGTTGAGGCTGAGCTACTAAACAGTAAATATGGTGCAGCATGACACAAGATTATAAAACAAGGGAAGTGCGATCAAATTATTCAGATGGGTTCCAGGAGGAAGTTTGCTTTTCTGTAACTGCTTGCATAGCTGTGATGTGATGAAATATTAACAGGGCGAAAAGTTTGAACAGGTTGAAGTCATGTTACTGCTCATGCAGCGTTACTGTGTTACTGTACTTGTTTCTCAGTTCTATTTGTGAAAACATTACATGAGCATTACAGCGTCTCAGTACAAATCATACAGTGCATCCACCCAAATATGTTTAACAACCTCAATAACTTAAACTACATTCCAAAATGGCTCAAAGCAGTTATAAATCACTCTAACACACCTTAAAGCCACAACATTTGCCTTATTTTACAATTATATGGAACAAAACAACTTCCAGGCACATACTGTAACCCTTATATTTGCATTATTGGCTTCATAACTACACGGAATGTGTTGTTTTCTGAGTACTTTTGGCCAACTGGAGCTACAGCTTGCAGTATCTATGGACTCTGATGTGTCTACTTTGACAGGAAACCCTGTGGAAACTCCATTAATAGCCCAAGTAAAACATTAACTCATCAACAAGTCAAGTCAAGTCAAGGAGTTAAACATTGAATTTCATAGAAACAGACCACCCATCTTCAAAATAAGGAGGTTTCATTTCACAATGGATTCAACCAAAGAAAGAACTTCCCTTCCAACGTCCTCTTTATTTACAACATACATCATCAGATTAGTAGCCTTTGAAGCCGAAGGAAATCTCATAATGCAGTCTGGATACTTCAATTCTGCTGGCAACTTACAGTAAAAGAGGGACATCAAAGACAATTCCCTATTTTGGGAATATAATATAAACATCTCATTTTAAAAATCACACCATATCGTTTCTGCTGTTGACCTAGATTATAAAACACACCTAATATGAGCTAATGTGGTGTTTACTTAGCCTTTGTTCCACATATGAACAGAGAAAATCACAAACCCACTGGAGAATGTACATGTGCATTCCTGTTCATAACCAACCAAAAGGGTTTTTTGGTGTACAAGTACTAGATCCAGTTTGAAATTAGCTGTGCTGCATAGGTCTTAGGCAAATTATTATTCACACTAATCTTTAACAAGGACAAAAAAAAAACAAAAACCTGCCCACAAGATCAACAGAGTGTTCGTGTGGGGACATGATCAGACAGTAGCCACTGAGGAACTGTGTACTTAATTCATACTGAGCGCAGACACATGAACCAACGGTACAATCTACATGGTCATGTTTGGACTAGACAGTCAAAAAATCAGTAGGTGAGAAGTAGAGGTGAAGTCTGAGATTTATGGCTCAGAAACATCCTGAGGAGAAGGTCAATGCAACACGGACTAGCAGGACAGAGCTATAGTCGAGGCCAAGGCATGACCTTTAACAGTGAAAATTAGCAGTGATTGATTCATAGGGAAACTGGGAGATCAGTCAAAGAATGCAGATATCTGTCAAACCCACTCTTTTTCTCATTCCACATTACCAAAACCATTTCTCATTTGTGTTTCAAACTAGTTTCTACTTTCACGTAACTATTATCATTGTATTTTAAGACAAGTAGAAAACCTGCAGGCTCACATTGATGCAATTACATGGAGGTAGGAATGAGCAATACAACGATAATGAGATATATATACTGCAATATAACAGCCAATCATAATTAAGTAGCACCACACCGAACCATTGACGCTACTACGCTAGAGCCACGTCAAGTCAGATTGATTGCACTGCATCACACACGCTAATATTTGGGCTGCAGTGGGAGTTAATGAGTGTTCTATTGGGAGAAATACGGTGCAAACCAATTTGTTTACAGCATACAACAGAGGCATTTTTATGCCTCTGTTGGGGTCGGATGTTCAAAGCATGTTGTCTTTCACTGCAAGTTACAGCGCATCTGCAGACCCAATTTCAGAGGTACACAACAAAACTAATACACACAAAACATACAGCCGTAAAACTGACAGTGAATCTAAACATGCTTATAAGTCATTTTAAGAACAGAGGGAGGGGCATATGTATCTCTCTCTCTCTCACTCTCTCTATCTGTCTCTCCCCTACTGGTGTCTTGACAACTTACATACGAGTAAAAGAGAATTTAAGCTTGACAAAAACATTGATTTTATTTATATCGTTACACATATCAATGAAGGGTACGCGCCAGTGCTGAATAAACAACCCGCAATGACTGCTTTTTTAACTAGCCTGCTCGCAACTCGGACCGCAAGAAATATATTTTAAGGACGGACCCGACCAACTTCTTGACCCGCATTTTTAAAAAGTAGTCAATGGTCTTTAGTATGAACATCAAATGCCCTTACTCACATACCTGCACATACCTATTTCTGTGTTAAAATTCCATGGCGTTTCTTGTAAGATAATATGTTGAGAAAATATTTTTGTCCTGCTTCATCATTCAAAAGTTATCAACGTGCATCATTTAAACAAGGGGTCGACAACCTGTAACACGCAAAGAGACATTTGAACCCAGTTTCCATGGAAAAGAAAACACTGGGAGCCGCTCATCATCTTTAAAAATCTCAGCGAATGTGTGTCAAACCTTCCTTTTTTTGTTTGTATGTTTCCAGAGTTTCCACTCTCCCAACTTTATTTTCTCTCTTGCCCCCTCCATAGAGTAGGATACTTCTGACGTTGTACTTCACCTTCACGGAGACTCAGTCAATAAAGCAGATGTAAGTTTACCTAATATTTAAATTACAATGATTTACCAGGTTATTTTAATGTTTATCTCAAACGACAAATGACCTAATGAACCGCAACCCGAACATCATTCGGGCAACCCCAATATCATTAAAAATATTTTTCAATGACCCGCAACTGCAGATGACCGTGGGTGACCGCTCACTCCGGGTCAGCCTGTGCATCACTGGTATGCACATATACGTCACCCCCCTCCCCCTCCCCCACGGCCATGCCTGTTTAAGTCAGACCGAGTGGTAAAACAAACCAAGTCACTATAGCAGACTGTATCTGTAACTACTCTGGGACTGGGGAAAATGTGGAATTGAACATGATAATAGACAACTGCACTTAACATTGATCCATACAAGCTACCAAACAACAAGAGTTCTATGAACATTGATATGTGGCTGCAAATCACATATCCTATTTCAACACCAAGGAAATATAAGATGAAAAGTTTGAAAACATGCAGAAGCCTGAATGTGAGGCCATACTTCAGGGCTGGATTTGTTAGCGAAATGAAAGTGATGAGAACATCAATGGATAGTCTGGTTGTGTATGGACAAGTTTGTATGTGCATGTGATGATTTATTTACAAGTACATATCGCTCAGCCCTACATGAAGGACATCAGTTCCCATTATTTCTGTTCTAACTGCTGTGGCTTTTAATACTTGGAAAAGGATAAAGATTCTGAATATGACTGGATAGTTTGACCTATTTGCAGTGCAATTTCTGTCTAATTCTCTGAATTTTATGGTTGTCATTATCTGTATTTTTTTGCCGCCTGGTCCCTGTTTATAGTCACCACTCAGTCGTTTGATCAATGACCGCTAAGAGATTCAGATTTAGGTTCAGATTCAGAATATTTATTGTCATTGTCATAAAAGAACAACAAAACTTCATTGGAGCATCCATATCTGAAATCCACGCAATAAAAACAATAAAAATAACTAAAATAAATACCCATTATAACCTAAAAGCCATAAATAACGCAATGTAAAAACTAGTCACACAATGTGACTGATTAAACAATGGGAAATGAACTGTTATTTCAAACAATTTTCAGAAGACAAACATAAAGTGTGATGCTATTGAGGTTAACAAGTTAAATACCAACATCTTATAGCAGCTGCAACTTCCTTAAAGTTTTGCAGAAAACTACAGAACATGTTGCGAAGCTGAAAGATATTTCCTGCCTTGAGAAAAAGATACGTTGATTATTCTGCTAATTTTGTACTGGTCTCCATTTGTGTTAAGTTCTTACATATATGAGGAAATTGCATTTCCTGTTTATGAAAAATTCTGTGATTGGAGTGGGGTACTGTTAGTTTTTTCCATTTATAAATCAAACCACTTGTGTGCCTGTGTCAGCTTGTATCTACTCGTTTGTGTTTGTGCAAGATAAGTCAAACAAAACATGAAGGACACAGTGATTTATGTTACATCCTGAGAGTTAATTGGCAGTAATTACACTTCACTGGTTAGAGCAAATGGAATACAAGTATGTTAGTGTGTGTATACTATTAAATCTCTATGTGATTATCTGTACATAAATGCTATGTTGTCACTCAAAAAAACACCTTTTATTTCAACAGTACAAATCAGAATGAGAATCATTAAAATATTAAATCACAGACACCCACAAAATGCAAATCCTGGGTTTTATACAATGTATAAAAAATAATGGTGCTGCATTTTTTTTCCTGTTACAAAATTCCACTGAAGACATCAAAACAATCCTACTGATTTTCTCACTACACGTGAAATATTTGATGGTAACGAAACAGCTGTGGCCACTGTTAAAAACATAACTGAAAGTGTTAGGACTTTCAATATTTTCACATAAGCGGATGTAAGAGATGAATGTGTTTTAAAAGCTGCCAAAAATCAGATCAAATGAAGCTGTAGCAACACAAATTATGAGTTGTAATTAAAGAAAATGTGATAATGAATGAGGCATTAAAAAAAAAAAAGATAATTAAATGGAAAGAGGCATGGGAGTATTCACTTCAGAGGCAAATTGAGGTTGATTGTTATCAGGAGACATAATTATGAGTGTGCAGAGGCCCAGACAGAGGCTTATATATCAAAGACACATTGATAGAGTGAAGGGTGACAGATAGCAGCAAGAAAACTGATGTGTAACTGTTGATCTGTAGATTAACACATACCACATTCCATACACAAGCACATACATACAACATATTTTCCTCAGCCTTTTTCCTGCCGTGAATGCTGATCAGTGCAGGGTTTAAAAAGGAGAGAAGGAGTCACCTCTAGAGCCAAAGTGAGGTATATATACAGTACAGTATGTTACTGTATTGATCACTTACAGGAAACCACTGAGTTACTACAGCAGAAGAGAGCTGCAGTAGCTAAAGCAACTCTTTTGTCCTACTACGAAACAAAGTGATCTGACTGTCTTTCAGACTTTGCACCACCTTTAGCTTTTAATGGAAAATGGAATTCAGCAGTTGTAATTTTCTACCAAATGGAAATATAACATAACAGTAGAAAGAAGAAAGTTTTCACAGGGCACACCAACTATTTTTCTCTTTGAGTACTACGGGAAATATTGTTATCTAATTAAGTTGATGAGTAGATATAAGACAATCAAAAAGTTTAAATATTTATTTGAAGAAGTATTTCTGTTAAAAATAAGAGTGAAATGTGATTATATCGTTTTTTCATACTGTATATATTCACAGTATCTGTCTGTACTTCATCCTGTCATGTTCACCTCACAGTGAGGAAAAAACATCTGGTATATCTCTATGGTAGTGTTTAACCATTGGGAAGAACCTGATATTTAACTGGGACATATGATAATTATATTGGACATTTTAGGGAGTTAATTAAAACATATGTAAAAGCAATTAAGTGTTTTTTTTAAAGCTCATCCATCCGTGGTAACCAGTTCCAACCACAGCAAAGATTTTCAATTAAAGGAAGTTTTATTTCATTTTGCAAATGTTTATATGTTAATGATGGTTAGTATTATATATAGAACTAGTATGATCAAATGGATATAACAAACTGTTACCTCACACAAATTGTGAAATTATTTCGCATCCAAACACCCTGCTGGTGTTAAAACTGTTTCAGACAGAGGCTAGTCTGGCCTTGTCAGACCTATCACTACGCTTTATTAGAGCTGTGCCATCCACTGGAGACATGTCTGACACACTCTATTGTCAAACTAGAATAAAAGGTAATAAGTCACTGCATTTTCTGGGTAGTTTCCCTTTCTTTATACTATTCACAATGGTGTTGGGCAACATTAAGCATAGCATGCAGCAGCAGTGCCTTTGCAAAATAATATCTTGGGAAAAATCATCTAGGTTGGTGGAACAATTGCAAATGGGTAAATGAAATATTGTATTAAAGTAACTCGATCCCCACAAAAGAAAAGGCCACATTTAAAAAAATAAATAAATAAATAAAAATAAAAATAAAAAAATAAGATATTTTAATAATGTAGTTCTGCTGTTCTTTCATACAGTGAGAGGTACTTGTTCACCGAATAAATATGTATTATATTTCAACTCCGAGTTCTGTGTTAGTAATCTAGAGTGCCACAACAAGACGACATCCCTGAGAGTCGCATGATAAGTCCACTTTACAGATCCCACCCAGCCCCCCTAGACTGTCAGGTTGACCGTTTGGAGTCTGACCGACTTGTGGATCCTCTTAACCCTTCAGGTTAAAGTTGATCTCAGCGGTAGGGCTGGGGGCCAGGTCCTTGAGCTGATTAAAGCTAGACTAAGCCTGCAAGGGGCCATGGGAATTTGTACTTCCAAACACACATATTTATAAATGCTCTGAAATAGAAGATATGGTGGAAAATAATTAATTAAATGGTGATTTTTAGTCACATATCATCAAGTTTAGCCTGTATCAAACTCTTTTTATAAGCACCAATAAGGACTGCAAGCTTTCCAATGTTAGACTACATTAATATCCTTCTAAATACTAATGTGAACAGTTAAAAAATGACAAATCAGTGTAATACTAATGGAGTGAGTGTCTTTTTTCCCACCTGCAACATTAGTCTTATAATGACATAGAGAATTTGCCATTAATCTGTGTTGATGGTTAATCTGGGAGGAATTTGAGCACGAGTGTCAAAAATCTGCCTCCCAGTCAAAAGACTATAGCTGATGTCAGTTTTCGAGAACATACTTACAGTAGTGTACCCACAGGCAAGGAAGTCTCTCACCATGAAAATATTTTTGTCCCTCCACACATCAAATTCAATCATGTCTTTACTGCTTTTCTGAGATCATGTTTTACAGGCTCACACTTTATTCTCTCTGTCAACTTGGATTTGTTGTAATGGTTAGGTTTTTTTTTTTTTATTTGTCACTTTACTTAACTTGTCAGGGTTCAACAATAAAATCTTTTTTTTTTTTAAATCCCTAGAATTAATCTCACAGTGGAAATATAAGACCTTACTGCAGGGTATTATCACCTCACAGTTTTTACTCATTCTGAATCCTTTTTTAACCTCATTAATATGCTCTAGAATGCTTGTTTTATTTTAACATAAACATATAAAACCAGGTTAAGTTTATACTGCATTTTTTTCAACATTCTGGAAAAACGTGGCTAATGCATGAACTTGACAGCAGGCTAACACCTCAATGAATAAATTAGCCTAGCATACAAAGCACAAAGTACAACTAAAGTCACGTCTACGTCATTTTAACTTAAGATATAAATATTTAAACACACGGCAAAGGCGTTAAAGGACACAACAGGACAATACGGCTTATTAAAAAAGTTAATATATTACTGCCAACACGGTTATGTTACATTTGACTTACTCTTGGCCGTTTTTTTTTTTTTCTTTCTCAGGTGTTAGCTAATGAGGAGAAGGTGCTCACCTGCTCCGGACTTCTCTGCCTCTGGTCTGAATCTTTCTGTCAGACTTTCTCTCACTACTTCGCCTCCTCACTTTCCCTCTCCCACAGACACGCTCTCTCTCCCCCGCACGCCTTCCACGATGACTGCCAAGAGTTGTGCTCAGTGTCCCGTCTGCAGCCACAGGAGGAGGAGGAGGTGGAGGAGGAGGAGGTGGAGCCCCCAGTGATACTAGCACCAGGAGCCACAGGAGCAGGTAGACCCCCCCCCCCCCCACACACACACACACACACACACACCAGACTACGACACAAGAGGATTAGGGACACTTGGGAGGGGGGGTTCCCTATACAGTAAACGTATTTATTACTGTTTTGAGGGGAAAGTTAGTCAAACTGCTGAGATTAAAGCCAGAATTGTAGGGGGGGGGGGGGGGGGGGGGGGGTCAGGATTATGAAGGGGGGGGGGGTCAAATGAAAAAGACCAAATCCTGATTCTGAGGGCGAAAAAAGACAGAATTCAGAGAAAAGGGGGGAGAAAAAAAAGAGTAAATTCTGAGAGAAAAAAAGACAAATTGCTGAGGAAAAAAATAAAGTTTAAATTCTGAGTTAAGCCAGAATTCAATATCTAAAATACTCAAATGGACTATCACAGAAAAAGGAGTGGCAATAGAGACTTACTTACTATTAATGACAGTTAGGAAGCATGGTCTTCAAAATGTTGTCATGAAATTTGGCTTTGAGTGACCTTGAAAGGTCAAAATCAAGGTTACAGGATTTCAAATAGTCATAACTCCAACAAGAATACAGATAGACACTCATTTACTATTGTTGGCAGATAGGAAATTCAGGCTCGGATTTAGTTTTACCTGTGAGGGTGGGCACGAAAACATCATAGGTGGAGCACCCCTCTCAGGAGTTAAGTCCCCGAAAACTGCTATTTGCTACCCTCTGTATTTGCCTGGGACTATCTATCTATCTATCTATCTATCTATCTATCTATCTATCTATCTATCTATCTATCTATCTATCTATCTACCTACCTACCTACCTACCTACCTACCTACCTACCTACCTACCTATCGATCTATTGTATCTATAATTGTCTATCACATCAATTGAACATTTGTATGTTTATCTGTCTATCACATATCTACACCAACATGGTAGTGGGTACACTAGCCTCTGTACACTAGTCTCCATGGGCGGCTGTGGTTCAGTTGGTAGAGTGGGTCGCCCAATGACCGAGAGGTTGGCGGTTAGCGTCCCGGTTCTGGCTGTCCACATGTCGAAGTGTCCTTGGGCAAGTCACTGAACCCTGACTTAGGCTCAGACCTCAGACCTTAGAAACCTACTGGTGTGTGTGAATGGGTGAATGTGAGGCTACTGTAAAGTGCTTTGAGCACCATGAAGGTGGAAAAGCACTATATAACCATTTATTCTTGCTACAGTAGTACTACTGCAAGCGGCACATTGTTCACCAGAGTCAGAGGTAGAGGCAGCACTGGGCTTGCTTACAGCCCAAAAGTAATTGTACATTTAGGTCTTAAATCAGATGAGAGAGTGAATGACTGTGACTGTAACTATGAGTGTGTATGTTTAGATGAGGAACAACAAGCACACATTAACATTCTACGACTGAATATGGATATCACATCAGTTTTTAAAGCCTCTATCTTCATGCTGTGACCAGACCATATGTTTATAGAACAGTTTAAATCTGTAAATATTTTGGCATCACTTGAGTTGAATGTCCAAATTTTTTCAGAGTTTCACACAGACGCCCAAAAACATTTATGAGTACAGTAGTTCAAAATTCGGTTAAAGTGAAATCTCGTAAATCTTTCAAATTA
Organism: Siphamia tubifer; assembly: GCA_020466265.1. Lineage (NCBI taxonomy): Eukaryota > Metazoa > Chordata > Actinopteri > Kurtiformes > Apogonidae > Siphamia > Siphamia tubifer. The sequence goes on from CM035789.1 coordinate 28,084,467, forward strand.
TGACTACTCTACCGAATTGTAAACACGCTTTGTGAATTAATTGGTAGTGTGTTGGATGAACGAATAAAAGATTATTTTCATTCATTAAATGCAAGTCTGATGTGATATTTCACATGAAGATTTATCATGCTAATCATAGGTTCAATGAATAGGTCAATTAAAAGTATGTTCTGCATAAGTAATGAACATAAGCTTCAAATTTTAATTCAACAATCAAATTGAGGAATACAAATGCTTTGCCATAATAGACTCAAATGGCAGCATTAATTCCTCTTCTCATTCACAGCTCCCATAGGACAGAAGATAACAGGTATGGATTGAAGATAGAGAGATAACTCCTCCCTGACAGGATTTGCACCCTGGGAATTATCAAGAGATGATGACAATCCCCCTCAGCAAACTCATTATGTGGTGCCAGCCAGGTCAACAGTTAGATATCGCATATCCTCAACTGGCAGCTTCCAAATACAAGGACAGTCTGCTCTGCAAGGGGTTATGTGCATGTCAAGGCCTTGTGTGATATGTGGGTGATACTGATATTTACATACACTTGAGGATCCAGGAGTTGGACTGAAGGACACAAAAACTGAACTGAGAGTTAACACTTTAACTCCTGAGACATTATTTCTGTTGTGAATTTGCATATGTTTCAGTGTCAGAAAAGCTGCTGTAAGTATGTGCCCCCCCCCCGCCAAAAAAAATGGGGGAGAGGGTATATTGTTTATTATGTATATTTCTGTTCATATTGTTTCTGTCCATCTGTTTCTCAGCAACTTTACGCAAAAAAACTACTGTACCTATTTCCATGACATTTTAAGGAGAGGTGTGAAATGTTCCAGAATAGGTCCCATTAAATTTTGGTGAATTTAGGACAAAAGATCAAGGTGGAGGTCACCAAAAATGTGTTTTTGCAATGATAAGAGATAGAACAAATGTTTGCAAGGTGGCAGGGTTTGTTATGCCTGTCACTGGCACTTACTGTATGTTTTAGGGTCAAAACAGATAGAACTAGAAAAGAAAAGCAACCCTCCGCCAAGGCAGACCACCCTCCCCCTTTGAATGAAGAGAGGTCCGCCAAAGAGGTTATGTTTTTGCCAAAGTTTGTTTGTCTGTTTGTCTGTCTGTTAGTTAGTTAGCAAGATAACAAAAAGTTAAGGATTTATCTTGAGTAAATTTACAGGTTGGTAATGGAGCGATCTGGAAATTATTACATTTTGGTGTGATCCAGAATCCAGGATCTCTTCTGGATTAGCACCAAAATATAATCATTTGTTCCTTGTGACACTCCCAACACATCCTGAAAATTTCATCAAAGTTTTTGAGTTATCCTGCTAACAGACAGACAGACAAACAAACTGGCAAAAACATAATGTCATTGGCGGAGGTCAGAACAAAGAGAGGAACTCTAGTTTTGGGGTTTTTTTGTTAAATAAGGCACCCATCAATAAGAGATTTAGGATTTTAATGAACTGTGAACTGGAACTCTGTGAACTACAACTGTTTTGTTGGGTTTTTTTATAATCTGGTTGAAGTCCAAAAAGCAGTTACAAGGTCAAAACTTGGCAAAAACAGTGAATAAAGGAATATCACCACAACATTGCAAACAGTAAAAACTAATAAATACATAAATAAAAATACAAGGAAAGACCAAAAATGGCCAAACTATTTTAAATTTTTTTTTTACATTACACAGGTAGCAGGGGGTGCAGTGAGCATGCTCAAATGTCTAAGAACAAGGTACATTCAGTAATGACTTTTTGAAAATTTTCTTCCCAAAGCAAACAGGTGAATTTCGATGAATATCAAAAAATATATATATGAAAATTCACCGCAGACACCTCAAACCGACAAAGCAGGATGTAAAAGTTTTAATTAAAACCCACTGCACAGAGACAATGTACAGTGGCCTCTGCAAGTTCAAGCCAAGGAATGGTTGGAATCCATTTTGTCAATAATTTTGAGCTACTGTTTACTCTTATAATAGCCTACAAAGAAAACAAGAAAGAAATACACAGGTTGCAAACATAAACTTTATTTTAAACTTAAAAAAAAAAGAGAGAAACTGACAGAAAAATAATAAAGACTAAAAAGTGGGTTCAAAAGAATTTCAAAAGAATAGAAGACACTGAAGAAGGTTGTGCTGGGTAACAGGTGAGGCTATAATTTGTCCAAAGCTATATTCTACAGGCAGAGAAACAGCTGGAACATACTTCTTATTTAATTGCTATATACACACACTTTGAAAGCGAAAATAAACTGTTGAAAGCTTGTGCTGGTGTTTTCTTTTCATACAACACATGCTTTTATGTCATTTTCAAGTGTACAAATTGCTTCTTATTTCAAACTCTAATATATCTATATAGGAGGAGAATCAAGCACCAGAAATTGTTACAGTGTGGACTTTTTATTGTCATGTCTTGTGAGTTTTCTGTTCATCTTCCAGTTTTTTATGTCATTGTTAGTGTTGGGCTTTTATTTTGCCTAGTTGGTTCATGTTCACTTTGTCTCGTTTTACTTCCTGACACTGATGTTGCCACGCCCCCTTTTCATTAAGCCTCATGTGTCACACCTGTTTAGTGTCCTATTTAGGTTCCTCATGTGTCTGGATCAAATTGCGAGTTTATTTTGCTCTGGCTGCAGCAGATGAGCAGTTTGATCCATGTCTTGGTTTGTTTGGCTCTTGACTTTGATTCGTTTTATGGTTTTTGTCTGTTGTCTGCCCCATGTCTGTTGTGTTGCATGATATCTGACCTTTGTTACCGGATTTGGAGTTTGTATTGCCCCTGTCGGATCCCGTTTGGATTCTGGATGCCTGGTTTAACCCCCATCTGTACAATCATGGACTCTCCCTGAACTTAGTAATTCGCTGTCTGTTCTGTTTTGTGTTCTGGCCATGGTTCTGCCTTGTCCCTTACTGTAGTTGATGTATCAATCTCACTCCTACGGACGATCTCCATTACAGCACCTTGTCAAAGAATTTTTGCATATTTATTTAATAAACTTGTTAAAGACTTGTGTCAGATTCATGCATGTGGGTCCACTTTGTTTTTGAGGACGTATCAGAAATGGAGCATATTGCTATTGTCTTGAAAAGTACTTATTATTATTATTATTATTGCAGTATCCAGCTGATTTGACACATTTAGAACTCTATGAAAAATAGGTTCATTAAAAAAAATTCAATCACCAAGTTTTGTTTTTGTTTTTTTCATGCCTAAAGAATAATAAAAGCATATGAAAAACAATCTTGATTAAGTTTCTCATAATCCATGCATGGAAGGGTTAACATCTATATTTTGTAACCACTGGGAACAAAAAAATATCACAGGAGTTTAGAAACAAGATAAATGGTGTATTGTTTTAGAGTTCAATTAAATCAGGATCTTTGCTGTTGATTCATATCGTCCTGACATGCAGGATTAAAAAAAATTTTTTTGGTTGTTTACATTCAATAATCATTCTGCTGATTCCCACAGAGGAGTTCAAGGTACTCACATTCTGTATTTAAGTAGAAGTACTGCTACTTGCATGTGAAAATATTCTGGTAAAAGTATAAGTACTGATTCAACTCCTTTACTGAAGTAAAAGTAAAAAAGTACAACTTCCTAATTGTAATAAAGTACAAAACTAAAACTACATTTATTTATTATTACCAAGGATGAAATAAAAGTAACCAAAAGCAAAGCCCTTAAAAGTGAGTCTACTGTATAAATAATGTGTTTGATCAAGTCACAGTACTCAGTTTTGTGGGTATGGGAAGGAAATAAAAAAAGAGAGAAAAAAAAGGCACAATATAGATATACAGTCATCATTGTGAGATTTAAAAACACTCATAAATATGAATTTTAAAAAATGCATAATTATGAGATGAAGTCAAAATTATGAAATAAAAAGTCACAATCACAAAAGAAAAGTCAAATTAAAATATAGAAAGCCACAATTTCTCTCCACTGATTTTCTCTCTGAGGCATTTTTGTCTTATTGTTCTGTTTAGTTTGAAAAAGTAATGAGTCTATTCAGAGAATGTAAGGAATGTAAAGTACAGATATTTATAGGGAAAATGTAAGGAGTAAAAATAAAAAGTTGCCAGAAAAATAAATACTCAAGTCAAGTACAGATACCTAAAAAAAAAAAATCTACTTTAGTACAGTAACAAAGTATTTCTACTTAGTTACTTCTCACCAAAGTTAGAATCAGCAGAATGCAACAGCTTTTTACGATACATGTATTTTATGAAAGGTCCTTTCCTTTTTGTTTGTTTGGTTTTTTTTTACTAAATGTGTGGAACTCTTGTCCACTAGACTAGTCCACAACTACAAGGGAAAAACTGCATTGCTGGGTCTCAGGTCACAGTTCTAGACGTCCAGTAAGCTGAACTAAAAGTCCTATTAAATGAGCATGTCCTTGGAATGATCAAGGTCTGCCCCCTAGTGAAAAAATTGATTTCCCCATGGACACTTAAGTTTGACGTGTCTTCGTGGATCAGGTGACGTGACTGCGGATCAGGTCAGAAAACCTGCATAAAACTGTAGAAAGTATCAGAGGAGTATTCATAAGCCTCTGTCCAACTGAAGAGACAGGGTTTTATCTCCAGCTACAGTGGAAAAAATGTCCCTCTAAGAGCAAGTTTAAAACAAATTAATACAAGTTATTTTGATTTGAATCAAGAAAAAAAAGATATTAAAAAAATTCTCCCAATAAAACAAGTGAAAATAATCTTGGTAAGATTTCTTTAAATAACATTTTCCAGATCTATTGTCTAAAAAATCTGTTCTTATATCTGACTGAAAAGGTGATTTTGTCTAATTTGAACTCTTTAACCCCTGTTGTGTCAGCGCTGATGGTTTAGTTTAAAACTTCAATTTTTTTGTGCTATTTTAGTGATAATTTTGTTGATTGAACTGGTGTACAGGTGTCAAAAAGCAACTGATTTAGAAAAAGCCCAAACTAAAACAACTGGAACCAAATTACAACACTAGTCATTTATTCCTTTTACTTCATTTTGGTTTTTTTTTCATTTTTCCGTGTCGTTATTTTGTGAATATTTATTAGTTTCTGTTGATGTTGTTGCATATTTGTTTATTTCTTCTACATTTTGTTTATTTATTTTATTATTTTTCTTCAATTGTGTTCTGTTAGTGTCTTACTTTGTTCATGTTACATATTATTTTGTTAGTTTATTATTCATTTTATTGATCACTTTGGCAGTTTTTGTTCATTTTGTTGCTTATTTTATTATTATTATTATTTTTTTTTTTTACTGTGGAATTGCTTAAGTCTCAGGAGTGAAAGGGTTAAGTATGATGATATATTTTGACAAACACACTTGATAGCATTTAGAATTTTTCCACTTTAAGGAATATAATAAGATAAAATATTATCTATTAGTCTTTGTGTCATTCTGCCGACAGACACACAGCTATGACAATAAATCCTCTTTTATTTTACCTGCATATTTTTTTCACATATTAAGTGTTATAAAGAGGCTAGATGTCAACTATTACCAAATTACATTGTGTTGAATCCACAGAGAATAAATATACCCTGCAAAAAATATAAATCTTACCATGATAATTATCATTTGTTCAGATTCTTTGCTTGAATAAAGCAAATCAAATCTGCCAATTGAACAAATTAAAATGATCTTGGTGAGACATCTTGAAATACGATTTTTAAGATCTATTTTCTAAAAAAAAATAAGTTATTATATCTCATTGAAAAGTAACTCTTTAGGTGATTATGTCTTATTGAAGTGTGATGAGAAATGACAAAAATACACTTGGTAAGATTTTTTTTTTTTTTGCAGTGAAATAATGAATTTATTCAAAACCTGCCTTCAGTTTGTCAGTCCACAAATACTGAAAATACTTACATGTATTTTTATAAAACATGTCCACTATCAGACTGAAGTTGATGGGTCCATTTTTGCAGTGCAGGAAACATAAATCATAATGATGCATAAATCAGATAATTAAATTAGCTGTGAAAGGTAAAAACACTAATCAGGTCTCTTTTCCAAGTAAAAAAAAAAGCTGTCTATTGATGCCAAAAATGACACTGATCTGAGTGAATCATCAGTGATTCATGCTAATAAGAGCTAAAACTGCTAGAGATGAGCATTCATGCTGCCTTCATGTGCTATGGGAATTATAGTGATGCTGATTACAAACTTGAAAATTGCACATGAACACCTCATGTTGTATTTTTTACTGGGCAAAAAAAATGATGAAATGAAAATAACCTTTAAACTTTCTTGGATAACAACAAGGGATTTATCTTGAACGTAAACCACTGCTCTGTTGCTGATAGCTGATAATTTTGCGTATTTATATGTACACAATTAGCAAAAAACATAACAAAAATGTAATAATAATAATAATAATTAAAAAAAAACAAGTGGAGTTTACATGTTCTCCCTGTGTGTGGGGGTTACGCCATCTTCAATGACATGCATTAATAACCTAAGTGAATAATGGGTTTGAGGCCCATGGGTTTGATTATATGAGTGACTGGTTGATCATCTTTATATATATTAGTGTATACATGTCCCTGCAACATTCTGAGGATAAAATTCAGAAGATGAATGAACAAATAAAAAAAAAGGAATAGTGCTGTAGAAGATTAATGCACATGTCCTAAACTGGTTTACCATAAATAATTGTGTATTATTTTGCCTTAACAACTACTAAAGCACTTGAAAACAACACAATGGTCATTTGGTATTCACAAGTAGAAAGGCTCATCTTCCCAATAGGACATGGAGGCAGCATTAGTAGGATTGGAGGGTGCTGATTTTGTGTGGGTTAATCACTACAGACGACCCCTTTCACATCCCCCAGTCCATTGTTGCCTTTTTTCAACCAGATCATGGACTGACAATGATGGCATGCAGTGTCATGGTTGGTTAGACATGGGTCACTGCAGCTCAGAATCCTGTCACTATGGCAGCAGAGACATATTAAAGTACAGAGCATTTATGGAAAGGCAAGAGCAGTCTGTGACAAAGAAAATTCATATGCTTTAGTTAGTGCATAGTTCAAAGTACTTTGGACAATAAAACAGTAAAATGCACTGAGGGCTCTTAGTATTGGTCCACCTCTGTCTGGTATTGATTGCCAGGCTAAAATAAAACTTCTTAATTCCTATGAAGACGAGCAGAAGAATCTGTTAAAATACATGCCTGTGCACATCATGCATAAAAAACAGTGTCAAGGATAGCACAAAAAAGTCAGACTTCTTTCCATTGTGGTCCTTGCTCTTGACATATAATACAAAACACACCCACAACACATACCCATATACCCCTATCACCACCCTCGTCCCATCGTATTCTAAAAACATTAAATGTACATCATTATAATTACAATAACATGTCCTCTAAAATCTATATTGCTAAATGTAAAAACAAGCATATATATGATTCAGTATAATAACAAAGACATTCTAATTTGGCAGTTAATCTATGACGCTAATGATATGACTGTTTTCAAGGACACGTGTCACATGTAGTGATACATGTTCTTACCATGGCAACACTTGCAGTCCCTCAGAGGATAAAACACAAACATCTGAAGAATTGTATTAGTAGGATTATGTGGGATTAAATGACATTATTATATCACATGCAGGATGGTTTCAAAGGTTTGTCTATATGTTTTATATAAAATACACTATATTGGAGTGAGAAGTCTCCTGTTTAATTATGATAGTTTGCATGGCAGTTTATGAAAATAGGATAGTATTCTTAAGAGTCCAGCAATTTAGAATCTGAACATTAGGGGGAACAAACCCTGTTTAGTATTTCTATGTGTTTAATGATGGTTTTTTTTAAAAATATATTGTTGAATCATGATTTTTTTTAAAAAGGAAAAATGAACAAACAACAAAAATCAATAACATAGAAAGCTGCCTTATCTCAACAGTATTGATATTTAGTAATAAGATTAAGTAAGATTTCTTGAAATAAGATTCACAAGATCTATTGTCCAAAAACATGTTCTTATATCTCACTGAAAAGTTCCTCTTAAGTGATTATGATTTATTTTAAGTGTGAGATATTTTGGCTAGAAATGAGAAAAATATACTTGGTAATATTTACACTCCCCCCCCCCCGTGTATGTAGTAGTGTTTACATTTTGAAGTCCAAAAATTATGTCAAATTATAATTATAATGTTAATAATAAAAATTTGAGTATATAAGGATACACGATAGAAAACTATTATAATTCTGGTCTGAGAAACCTATGTGACCACAAGAGGGAGTAGTGAGTCAGTCTAACACTGTCTTCTATGGAGGTCTGAAGGTGGTTTTGTGATTTTACTGTGGCTGTGTTCCATCTAAAATGTGCAAACAAAGCTATACTGTGAACCATCAACTGACACAGGCCACAGTAATTAGTAGACATAATGCTATCTGAAGTGACTGTTAATGAGTTTTACTTTTATGAAGAAAATCTGATGATCCCATAATACAGGTGTGTGTTGAGTTGATACTTTAACAAGTGAGTGATATAGTCTGGAGATACATATTATTGATTCTTTGGTGCTTTTAGCAGTTCTGAGTGTTCTGGTGTGTGATCTCTGTTTCCTGCTAAGTGTTTAGAAAATCTATACTACATTCAATGTCTGTAATAAGTAAATAAATATAAATATTACCATTAAGCTTTCATCAAAGAATTTACAGATTTTCAGCTAAATAAGCAGACAGTAAGAGGGGGTGAAGGAGAAGGCTGTACATGAAAATTAAATAATTCAATGGGTATAGAGAAAAAAAACATTGAATGAATTGAACCATGTCATTTTAATTTACTCTGCATTCAGTGGTGTGTTCCAAGGAGTAATCCCTGACCCCTTCTTTATCCCCATACTCACAATGTAGCACCCCTTCACTCAACATTTTCTACTCTTATGCTTTGTCCCTCCTCTATAATAGGCAGGCACACAAAGATTTTAATCTCTCTCTCTCTCTCTCTCTCTCTCTCTCTCTCTCTCTCTCTCTCTCTCTCTCTCTCTCTCTCTCTCTCTCTCTCTCTCTATATATATATATATATATATATATATATACTTTAATGTTCACATATCCTGCTGTGATTCATTATACAACGGTTGATGGACATCACATCTTTTTCACTTTCAGCCGGCCATACATGCTCACTGACGGAAATAGATTTGTATTAAAATGTTCGAGCAAAACTGTTATTTCGTGCCGTTTGCAGAAGTAACTCCACTGGTGACCACAGTGACAGAAAACAATACACTACACTACACTTGTTGAACCTGGGGGGACAGAGCCTTTTCTGTAGCCACCCCATACCTCTGGAACTCACTACCCCCAACCATCCATCACACCTTTAAATCCCTTTTAAAAACTCATTTATTCAAGATTGCTTTTAATGTTTGATTACTTTTATTCTATTTTAATTTGTGATTGCCTTTTTCTGTTCTTTTTATTGTAGTCGGTCTCTTATTGTTCTGTTTTTACTGCATGTAAAGAGTCTTTGTGTGCCATGAAACGCGCTATACAAATAAAATGTATTATTATTACTGTTAAACATTTATAAAACTAATGAAACATAAATACATTAACACAGAATTTTCACCTTTTCCACACCTGTACTTGCACTACTAGTAACAGTGGTTATGAATAGATCTTCCGAAAGACTACCTGATGCCCGCCACCATGTGGATCCACCAGTTGGCCTGAACAGTCCAGCCGTGCTGTTCACAGACTGAGATCTGTTCCAGGAAGTGCCTCTTAGCCTCTGCTTCATTCTCCTCCTCCTGCAGTGCCTCCCGCAGGTATCGCATGTCCTCTGCAGCACTCAGCTCTGGGATGCCTGTGAGCAACATGAGGGAGAAGAGTGTGACGAGCAAACGGGAGTGGGAGCGCAGGGAGAGGTACGCCTGGATGCAGGTGTCCTGATGAAGAACAGACAGAATGACAGACATTAAAATCATTTCCGGATGTTCAAAGTCTACAGATATGTTTAACAGTTTATCTCACCATGAAACGCTGAAAATACAGGCTATTTCGACCTTTGACCCTCCCCATGACGTACAGGAAGTCAGGTGTGAGGACGAAAGGGACTCGTTCTCTGCTCACGCCAAGGAAGTGCTTCCTGTTCCCGAGGATGTGGCCAAAGTCAATGTGAAACAGGTTTCCTGAAAATAAACAGCAAAACATTTAAATTTACCCTCATTTCTGGAGGCGGCACGGTGGTCCAGTGGTTAACACTCATGCCTCACAGCAAGAAGGACCCTGGTTTGAATCCCACTTTGCATGTTCTTGTGGGTTTTTCTCCAGTTAGTCCGGTTTCCTCCCACCATTGTCCATAGGTGTGAATGTGAGTGATTGTTTGTCTATATATGTTCAGCCCTACAATGAACTGGAGACTCCCCCGCCTTCACCCATTGTTGCTGGATTAGGCCCCCAGTGACCCCCGCGACACTAGTGAGGATAAAGCGGGTTCAGATGACGAGAGAGAGAGAGGCTGTAATTTCTGGACTATAAACTGCTACTTTTTTCAACTGTTTTGAACCATGAGGCTTATACTAAGTCTGTGGATTTCTCTCCCACCACTAGGGGCACTCTAACCAGAATTAGAATCAAAACTACTAAGAAAAATCAATGCAAAGAAGAACAAATTACTTTTTCTTTAGCAGATACAACACAGACAACAAATTAGCAAGTGCTAATTATTTTTCAAATCCTCACCCCTTCATCATGGAGACAGATGTGACGAAGCACTTCTGAGGTTGTTCAACTCTGACACAGAAGAAGATGACTTCATGGGATTTAGCGAAGATAACTAAAGTGATTTGTGATTTAAATCATGAAGATAAATACAGTAAACACTGGTTATTTTTCTCTTGGTTCTGTTCCGTTTTAATCAGCAAAGTTGCTGCCATATTAAAAGACACTGTTTGGAAAAAATCTGTTCAGGAACATACATGTAACTACATTTATAGTTCAAAATCCTTCTGTACATGTAGTAAATATCTGATTTATCAACATAGATATCTGGGGCTTATAAACCGGTGTGGCTTGTATATTCTTTTTTATTGTATTTTTTAAAATAGCCACAACGGTTGTGGCTTAGAGGTGCGGCTTATAGTCTAGAAAATACAGTACTGTTCTATATTCAAAAACATTTCTAGTCCAAACTTCTTTTAACACAAAATCTTTGTGTTTTTTAAGTCAGCACATGACATGATAACATAGGACCAGGTCAGTATGACCCACTGGTTCTCAGTCTTCTTCTGTCGGCCCCCTTTGGACGACAAAACAATCTCCAGGCCCCCCTCAATAGTGGTGCAATTATAACTTTTACTTTAAGAAACATCAGTATTGCAACAATACAAACAAAACTTAGATTTCTGCTTAAACAGTTCAAATAAAATAAAATTAAAATTGTGTTAAAACCCTTTCCATTGCACATCTCAAAACATGAAATTCCAAACTCTACAAACTGTGCATAAACAGCACAGCACATTTTAAAATATATTTATTTATTTTATTTTTTCATTTTATTTTTTAAAGTCTACTTTTATTATCATTATTCTTGTGTGATGCTCTTTCTATTACTGCCCGTACTGTTCTGCACTGCTACTAGAAATGTGAATTTCTTGGAGGGAGTTTTTTATTTTCCAGTCCAATCCTCCTTCATTCTCCAAACCTTAATTCTTTGTCTAGTCTAGTAACAGATGACCATGGCAGTAGTACATCCCTACAATTGCTCGATGTTCTAACATGTAGAAGAAAAGAAAAACAACACGCAGGAGTATTCGCCTCCACCTCCACCTCCTCCGTCCTTCATGCCACACAGTTTGAGAAACACTGGTATAACCTGAAGCCGAGCTGCAAAATTATCCTTTCATGTTAGTGAAAATACAATTTATTATTTCTTTCAGGTATTATTATTAACTGTAATGAGAAATGCTTGCCTCTCAAATGTGAAGATTTGCTGAACATTTTCTGACCATTTTTTGAAAAGTGATAATAAACTCTGAAGACGTGTTCTTTTAACACCAGGCGACTACTGTTTTACAGCATATATTCATTCATTTTGATCTTTCATAGAAATAATCATTACTCAAATATTAAAATAATCGGCAGATTAACCATTCAGAGATATAATTAATAGCTGCATGTTGAAAAAAGAACATATGTTACATACCTTGGTCTGTAATCATGATGTTGTCATTATGTCGATCTCCTATACCCAAAACATATGTGGCGACACAATAACCAGCACAGGACTTCACAAACTTCTCCACAGTCTGGAAGTGCTGCAGATTAATTAAAAAGATATCTTTATACCAATACTAGTAACTCAAGTACATATTTTTTTTCAGGAAATGTAAATGTACAGTTAAAATTATATGATAGGTTGGGGGATTTTTTGCATCAATGGGGAAACAATCTAACACTAATGGTTTTTTTTTCATATTGTGAGTGAATATGTGACTTGTGTATCTACTTAGCCTGTAACATCCTGACTTTGGTTAATCACATACATTTCCAGACAGATGGGGTAAGTTCAATATGTAACTGACAGGTGTAATTACTGGATACTGATCAGACTCTGGCACATGCAATATAAACACAACACCTTGAGTCACCTGTTTTTCCACCAAAGTTTGGAAAAGCTTTGGTGGGAAAACACCATCATCTATAATTACATTTAATCCTTTTCATTTTGACTGAGAGGCTGAAGATTATGAGTCATGCAACTGTAACACCATAATGAATTAAATAAAGTAAAAAAAAAACTAAAATAACATATATATATATATATATATATATATATATATATATATATATATATATATATATATATATATATATTATTTTAATATATTATAATAATTCATTTATATATATATATATATATATATATATATATATATATATTTATATATATACATATATATATATATATATATATATATATATATATATATATATATATATATATATATATATATATATATATATATATAAATGAATTATTTATTTACATAATTTTTAGTTAGTGAACAACCAATTCTCATTTACAATAAAATGGCAAAAGTAACATTTTGGAGACTAAACATTTGTGTTGAGAAGAAAATTAAGATCTGAAAAATTGTGTAATGTAAGTGTTTTGAAGCATCACTGCTGTTTCCTGCCAAGAAGTTGTTGTGACCAAAGATATTATAAATAATGCATCATTCTCATAGTATTGCAACTTTTCCTCATTTCTACAGTATAGGTTCCTGAGGCTATATTGGCTTTTCCTTAATATTTAAAAAAAAATTTATATACCCAATAAAACCCATGCTTGGTATCTTTTTTTTCAGCAAAACATCATCTATATGAAGAAATCATTATTATTTCACTATAACCTAAAAATTAGTATATTGGGATAAAAAAATACACAAAACTCATCATGTAAAGTAGTATCAGCTAATTCGACCACTTTTCCCTGTTTGTAAAATGGCGAATATATGAACAGAAATGCATTGCCTGCCATCCCATCCCACCAGTATAAGTGCACATTTATAGTTGTATAAACATATTTTCTACTATCATATTAAACCAATAATATCTTGGGGATTTCCTGGTCTATCGGTGCCAAATAACAACTGGGTTTCAAGAGTTTCAAATCTGCACTTTTGAATGATGTTGCTGGCAGTGTTGCATGTGACAGAGCTTTTGTTACGATGCTTTAAAGACACCACAAGATCAAATCACAGCAGCGTGATAATATAGGCCCCACAGGGTTAATTGCCTTTACAGGACCAAACAAATTATTTATCTGTTAGATTATATATATACTTACAATTTCCTGGAGGGGGCCCTTGGATTTCAGCCACTCAAACAGAGCATCGTTTCTGAAGGCTGCAGTCGTTCCTCCTTGGTTCCGTTGAACTGCAGCAATTGTTGCTGCACTCCTCACAATTTCAATCATACCTTTGGAGCAGAAATATAATTAACTAATATCAGCTCTTTTCAAGGCCCATATGGCTTATGGTTATGACTAAGGAGGTATAAGACCAATATGTTGTATTATGCTGCTGTTGTGTTGTGTTGTGTTATGCTGTATTCCTGTTTATGAGCCCCCCAAAGGGGAGGCAAGGGGTAATGTTTTTGTTTAGATTTTTTTTCACATGCCCATTTGTTCATCTGTTTGTTTATAAGTAGTTTTACACAAAAACCACTGGACCAATTTCCATGAAACTTTAAGTAAAAGGTGCATGGTAGTCCAGAATAGACACTATTGCATTTTGGTGAATTAAATGTCAAAGGTCATCAAAAATGTATTTTCACAATGATAAGAAATAGGGCAAATTAGGTAAAATGTTGGTGAGGGCCAAGGTTTATTGTGTTTGGCACCATTTTTTTTGTTAGATTTTTTTTCTAACATCTGTGATTATACATGGTGATTTTATGCAACCTTAAATGTTTTTCTTTTTTGTTATAACTGTCTTTTTATCATTCCTTCTTTCTTTTTTTCCACTGCTAAAAGCCTGATTAGGGACTACAGATGGAAACTAGCAATAGCTATAATCTCCTTATTTGAATTATCAGTTACTACAGGTTGTTTGTAAGAGGTGGAAGTTATACTATGTAATTTGCATCGTCTCCATCAAATAAACTTTGTAAACAAGTGGTAACAGGCACAACAAACTCCACCCCTTTTAGGTTTTAATGGACACCTCCCTCTCAAAACATGAGACTATGGATTTGACCTTTCAAGGTCGCTCAAGGTCTAAGGTTATGAAGCCATTTTAGAGCGTACATGTAGTTCCCTATCTGTCAGCACTAGTAACCGAGTACTTATTACCACACTTTTTGAACTTATGGCCATTTAAAATCATGTGACCTTGATTTTAAACTTTTAAGATCATGCAAAGTCAAAGGTAATGACAGAGTTTTGAAGTCCATGCCAGGTTTACTATCTGTCAATAGTAGCTAAGTCTATCTCCACTCATTTTCCATTATAGTCTGGCGAGATCCCTCTATCACCTTTGCCCTCTTTCTTCCCTCCTGTTTCTTATTTGTCCCTCATTACCTCTCTCTATTTAAGTGCTCTTTTCCCCTCTTGACTTTGTCCGATTGTTTCGCCTCTAACCTTACCACATTCTAGTCAGCCGTAGTCTGCCCAGTTCATCGGCTACTCGTCGGCACCAGTCCTGCTTCGGACCCGCCTCGTTGGACCTGGTCTCTGGTTCTACAGCGTTGCCGTCTTTTTTTAGTTTCATCCTTTTTCATGTATTTTTGTTTGCTCATTAAAAGGAGCTTGAACTGTTTTCTGGCTGTTTGCTTTTGGGTCCTTCACTACGACCGTAACATAGTCCATTTGAGTTTTTTAGGTATTGACCAAGTGACTCTCGACCTCTTGGGTCAACAATAGGTCAAAATCTATACACACAAGATGCAGAATTGAAAGACCAGAATTTTGGTTTTCATTGGAATTCTCTAAGATTAATATTTCACAAGTTAAATCCAAAATTCGATTTTGACCTTTATTGTGAGCTTATACTTTCACGTAGAGTTTGTCCTTCAAGGTTCTGATGGTAATGCACATCAACAGTGAGAGCAAAACAAAACTACATGTAAAACTGAGTACACAAGAATGAAAAGGAAATTGCCCTATCTCTTATCATTGTGAAAAGACATTTTTGGTGTCTTTGACCTACATTCACCAAAATTTAAGAATTTTTTAACATCTATACTAGGCCACCTTGAAACTTTCCTGAAAATTTCATGAAAATTGGTCGAGTAGTTGCTGTGTAAATTTGGTTATAAACCAACAGACAAACAAACAGACAGACAAAAAGAAAAACAGAACCAAAAACAAGTAATAAGTACATAAATGTAGCTGAGAGTTTCCACGTTTAACATGTGGCTGAAACACCAGCCAGATTAAATTAGTTTAAACATGGCTCAAATGTAACCTTACCCCTGAATGTCCCTGTAAACCTTTAAGGCAAGGCAAGGAAATTTATTTGTACAGCACATTTCATGTACAGGACAATTCAAGGTGCTTTAAAGGGTCACTGGTGACATGTGCATTGTTTTACTATAAACTGTGCAACAGTTATTTTAAAAAAGGGTTGTCATCCAATTTTATCTCAACTCTACATTGACATTTAGTATATTTAAATGGTTTGAAACCATCCAGATGATCCTAACAGATACTAGTTTCCCAAATAATTCAGAATGTCTCTTTATTTTCGCCAAAATGAGTGGTGAAAAGTGACGCATAATGAAGGCTATTGACTGTCAGCATAAAATAATGTAAATTGGATTGAAATTAAATCCATTAATTTTCATAGACAAATGAAATGTATTAAATTAGGGCGACCATTTGTCTGGGTTTGGTCCGGACAGATGGCTCTGAAACTGGACTATCCAGACGCATCCTTACTTTTTACATTTCATCCTAAGGACCTAAGGACAAAACATATGAACATATTTTCACCCAATTTAAATGGGAGTGAATGAATGCAAAGCCTTGGATGTGGTGAAATTTAAAATAAAATACACTGAACAAGTGGTGTTCGACACAACAAACCCCGCCCCCCTTGCACACATTTTACCTGATTTGCCCTATCTCGATTGGAATCTATTCTGGACCACCTTACACTTTTCCTGAAAATTTCATAGTAATGAGTCTAGTAGTTTTTGTGTAAATCTGCTGACAAACAACAAACCAAACGAAAAACAACATCCCTCTCCCCTTTGGGGGGTGGGGTAACTAGATAAATAGCTTTGCTTGGACTGTTAATACCTATGTTATGTCCTGTGGAAATGCAGCCATAAGGGACAAGATTGAGGTCCATTGATTTCTCCTGCCAGATCGAGTCCATCACCACCAAGGTCTGGGAAAACACAGAGTGATGACATCAGCAATCATTCATACAAATGAAACAAGTGGTACCAGGCACAACAAACCCAGCCCCTCTGAAATGTTTTAGCTCTCTATGGGGAGACTAAGTCCCGCCCTTCTTCTTCTAGTCCATGGGTGCTTAGCTCATAAAAAAAATGAATGTGAGTGAATGGAGCGAGTCAAGCTAAATTCTGATTCCATTTGACAAATTCACATATGATAGCGGTTAATAAAAAAATATTTGATATGGCATTGGCAGACCATCCGTTTTTGATGAGACGCAAACGTGATCTGCCCCTTCTGGGAGGCCCAATGAGCCTCCTAGAAGGGGACAGAGACTTAAGCTCTTCATGGACATCTCCCTCTCAAAATGAGACTATGGGTTTGCTCAAGGTCAAAGGTCATTATGCCATTTTTTGTCTGTCACCAATAGTAACCGAGTACTTATCACCACACTTTTTGGAGATATGACCATTTGAAATCATGTGACCGTGGTTTTGATCTTTAAAGGTCACTCAATGACAAAGGTCATGAAATGATTTTGAATCCCATACCAGGTTTCCTATCTGTCAGTATTTCCATCAGTGTCTCTATCTCCACTTGTATTACCATGATAGTCCATTTTAAGTTTTGACTCAGTGACCCCTGACCTCTTGGGTCAACAATAGGTCAGATTAATATTTCAAAGTTAAATCCAAAATTTGAATTTGACCTTTATTGTAGACACGACCTTTGACCTAGAGTCTTCAAATTTGATTATTCTCCAAGATTCTGATGTCAATGCACATCAAGAGTGAGAGCAAAAAGAACAGGTATGCAGAGAATGCCTAACTTCGTCCATATTTTGTGACAATCTCAAGTTTCTATGACAACCTGCTCTTGAATTAGAGCCAATAATGTGATTTTGACTTTTTTACGAAGTCCGACCTTAATCTGTGACCTTTTGCAATATTGATAATATCATAATATGTATATATGCATCAATGTGTGTAATATTATGATAATATATCCAGTATTGATTAAATTATAGCATGATATGTCTATGCTTGACACACAAACAGTGTTACAGAAGTTAATTTTGCAACATGTCACCTTTGACCTCCAGAGAGCTCAAAAACTATTGGTCGTAGATGATAACAACAATTGTGAGAATTGTATAAATCTTCATTCCGCATTGTTTGGTACCAATCTGAAAGTTCTGTGACCCTCTGTTCTTGAGTTATAAGAGATTATGTGATTTTGACCTTTTAGTTAATAGTGACCTTGATCTTTGACCTTTACTCAAATGGATCATTGCATCTGATGTGCATTAGCTATATGTATATGCCCATGTCATTTAATGGTGATATCTCAAGCATTCATTGAGTTATAGCATGATATGTCTCTGCAGACACACAGACAGACATACGGTGATTACAATAATTTCTCCTAACCAATGTTGGGCGAGATTAATTAAAACTATATGTAAAACTGTTTATACAGGAATGAAAAGGACATTCTTTTTGCCCTATATGTTTTCATTGTGAAAGCACATTTTTGGCGACCTTAACCTTTGACCTACATTCACCAAAATGTAATGGGATCTATTGTGGACCACCTCACACCTTTCCAGAAGATTTCATGGAAATTGGTCAAGAAGTTTTTGCGCAAAGTTGCTAACAATTAGACAAATTAATAAATGGACAGGCAAACAAAAAAAAGAAAAGCAATACCCCTCCCCTTTCAGAGGAGCAGTAACAGAAACACATACGGTGTCCCTCTCTGACCTGGATGACCAGCATGTCCTGTCTGAGATCATCCCCCTCTTTGAAGATTATTCCTACAGGTGTGGCAGACGTAGGTGAGGGCATGGGAGCAAACTCCAGCCACAGAGGTTTCTTCTTTGAGGCCATCACTTTGCATTTGTCCAACTGGATGAGACGGTTGTGAAGAAAGTAGATTAATCCGCATGTGTGTCTACAATACAACCATAGACTGCGTGAAAGATGGACGGTGAGAACAATTTAACCTCAATGTCGGGGTTGCCTGAAATGTGTATTAATTGATAAAAATTAAACATAATAAAAGAAATATATCGTGAGTTAAGATCAACAATCATATGGCAAACTATGAGTGTGAAACTGAAGCAATGTGGCAAATGTTCTTTGTAGTGAGTTTCAGATGTTGCAGCTCTTTCATAATTCATAGTTTGAGCTATTTCTCCACCAAGGAATGGCTTGTACTGTTCACTTGTTCTACCATCACTACAATACTGTGAAGAGGTTTGGGTCAATAATTACATGACTACCATACATCCGTTATTAGTCCTGCAAAAGAAAGCAATACTAGTCATTCATGATCACACTAATCCATTATTCTTACAGTTTAAATTGTTAAAATGTACAGACATCATAGCATTTCAGACACCTCAGGCATTATCCAAAGCAAAAAACAAATGACTACAAAGAAATATTCATATATATTGTTTCCAACAGGTTTAAAGAGATGATCTATACACATAAAACTGAAGAAGGCATTTGACAATGAACACATAGAACTGTTTGTTTATTTACTTGAAATCAGTTTATGATGATGATTATTATTATTATTACTATTATGATCTTATTTTCATGGTGTGTCATATGCGCATATGCGCATGTGAAGATGACAACTGAGGTGAATTTAACCAAGGGACTTGATTTTTCATACACAGTATTATGTTGATAGGAAGCTAAACTAGGGAACCGTTTTATGGAGAAGGGGTGGGATTAAATTAGTTTTATTCCCTTTCAAATATGCGAATGAAATCATACTTTGTTTTTCGTGTATATGTTCTTTTTTGTCTTATTTTTATTTTTTCGTCTTGTTTGTTTCATTAGTGGGGTTATTTTGTTCGTTGCATACTTGAAATAAATTCAACTACACAGAACAGAACAGTTCAACACACTGTTAATGTCAACATTACTGAGACTTACCAGGATCCTTCCTGCTTTGACCCGAGGATCGAAAGGCAACACAAACTCATCTGGTAGACTGCTTTCCCTCAACAGCTCCTGTAGCTTGAGAGGAGCTAAAACAGAATGACACAAAATCCACAGACACAAGGTGGAGCCACAGAACAATCAGCTTTCCAATAAGAACCTATAAAAGTGTGTATTAAAGTGAGAAAAGATAGACATCACAGCAAATTGTTGCCAATAATAGCAATATTGCAGTTTCACTAATCACTGTGACTAGTTTCTAAAACAAATGTGTGGATTTTTGAGCCCAGATTTGCACCTGCTGAAAACCTGAATTTCTGTCTTTTCACTTTAGATGCAAAGTTATTCTGTACAAAGGCTGTAACTCTAGAATTCAGATGAGTAACACTTTAAATGTAATGAGATATTTACGTAAGTGCTTTCATGTTTCAGTCTCAGAGGACCAGAAAAACATGGAGACACACAATGAAATAAAACCTTACTAGAAAGTTTAATTTTGATACTTCAAGAGACTTCAAAAGACCAGCGATCTATGAGGCTTATCTTCTTCAGTAAAACAGAGATACTGTAGTTGTTATATTTGAGCAAATGGAAGGAGGACTTTTGTTGCCGTTTAATCATCTTCAGAAACAATTGCCTGAACTAGGGCCAGAAAGAATTGTGCACTTACTAACTACATGTTTTTAAGTATATATGTTCTTCTCCTCAACTTCTGATGTAAATATACAAGTGAGGTAATTACATATGTCAATGGCTGTAGCAATTGCCTTTTTATTGCAACTTCCCCTCTCATCTATAATAACGTGGTAAACAGGTCCATAGAAAAAGAGTGGAAATAAATAAAGTGTGAAGTTTTCACACCATTAATTAACTATTCATATCATGTCACCCACCATCAGCTTATGTTTTCAGAACTCAACCTATTGTATGTTTCAGAACACAGTCATGATTTAAAATTGTTCATAAATATGAGGTGTTTAATGTGAAATATATTTTTAAATAATTTTTTTTTTGTTTTATATTTGTTCAGTTTGGCTTCAGTTTGGTTTGATTTCTATTTAACAATGGCAGTCTTAGATGTATCTCACCAGTAGGGGGGAGGTCAGTCTTGTCGGGGTAGTGAGCCTTAATCTCTATTGCGACTTTCTGCATGGCCTCCACAGCCTGAACCTGCAGGTTGAAGCTGTCAATTATAGCCTGTCCACAGCCCAGCAGGTAGGCCTCCAAAATCACAGCCATGCGTTGGCGAAAATAAGGGCATCCTGCCACTTCACTGCGGATGTACCAGAAGAAAAAGTGTCCAATTCTCTTGCTCTGCAGTTAAATAGAATGTCACAAAGTCAGTGAAGTTACAGAAAGAATATTTGGATCTATTATGAATTTAAAAGAATAGAATAAAATAGAATATAAGCACTTTATTGATGCCACGATTGGGAAACTGCTTTGTAACAGCAGCAGCATTCACATAAAAAGTAAAACAAAGTGAGGTGGAATGACATAGTAAAATGTAAATACAGATAATTGTATAGTGCAAAGTAAAGTAAATAAAGAATGTAATTACAGTATTATTTACAGAAAGTGCATAGTGTAAACAGAAAATAAAATTTGTGATTTTGATTTATTATTACAATGTGATACCTTGAGGGAGGAAGGATTTCCTATATCTGTATGTTGGACAGTGTAGCTGTAGTAGTCTTTTTGACTAAGTGCTCTGCTGTCTGTCCAGGTGGAGGGGGTGCTCAGCATTGTTCATGACTGACCTCCACTTCTGGAGCATCCTCCTCTCCACCATTAAACCCTTAAACATCTTATTTTATGTTACAACAAGGATGTAAGCACAGAGACACTACATGGGTGCCTGTTTGCAGCCCCATTAACATTAAATATGAACATAAAATCAATTCTGTGTGAAAAAAGTTGTAATTTGAGGATTCAGAATGAAATGACCTACCCGCAGAGCTCGTTGAATGAGGTACCGAGCAAGGAAACTGTCATGATATGATTCAACTTTGAGTGTCTACAGAACAAGAAGACAAAGGGAAAATTATCTTAAATTATGATAAATGTACACATGTAGAAGGACACAAGATGAGAGTGACTTTTTAAGAATGTCATTCAGTTATTCAGTTATTCTGCTCCTCGCCTGTGGAACAAACTACCTGAAAAATTTTACAGAACTTAAAATTTTGATTCTTATTAAAATATACTTAAATTAAAACATTACTTATTAACTTAGTATTCTTAGGTTCTGTCAGTCCTACTGGGAGACTAAGTCAGTGTTCAGTGTATTTGTCCAAGGACACTTTGACATGTGGACAGCCAGAGCGCAATCCTCTGACCCTTCAGTCATTGGACGACCCGCTCTACCAACTGAACCGCAGCCACCCCTGAATAAAATTACTATGTTTTGTGTTTGTTTTTTTTGGTGTGATAGATAATGTTGGTTATTTGGAGTGCTCTGAAATTGTATTTCAGCATCTACTACATCAGTTAAGTTTATTTTTTTTCAATCATCCTTATTTGAAACAATAGTTCTTTAATACACCTTCAGGTGCTACTTGGACACATCATCAGTGATGAACCCGGGGTCATAGGGTGTTTCGGGTCTTTGATCATCAAACACCCTCGCCCGGGCGACCCAGCCGGGGGTGATCAGCCCCCGACTTGTGTCCAAGTGGCCCACTACTCCATGGGTCCCCCCTCCGGATCCATAGCCATCTTGAGGCTTTTTCCGCAGCCTCAAGCATGCTTTTAATGGCTCTTCGGCACAGCTGCCCTTTTACTCCAAGGAGTTTAAGGGTTCGGGGAAGTGATTGGCCAGCAAAACCCCGACACCCCACCTCGACTGGTTCGCACCGTGCTTTCCAGCCATTGCTCCGACATTCAGCCACCAGCTCTGCATATTTCGCCCTCTTGCGCTCATTGGCCTCCTCCAGCCTGTCTTCCCAGGGGACAGTTAGCTCAACCAGGACCACTTGTTTTGTCGACTCTGATGTTAACACCACATCTGGGCGGAGTGACGTGGCCAGAATATTCTCTGGGAACCTAAGCTGCCTCCCCAGGTCAACTTTGATGGTCCAATCTGGGGCCGTGGTGAGAAGCCCCCCTGGAGGCGCTTGGCTGATGTTGCGCCTTTTCCCCAGCCCTGACGAAGGTGATGGCCTGCTTGGGGGTGTGCTGGTACCTGCTGCTGGTGATTGCTAAACCAAGTGTCTCAGCCAGGGCCCTAAGGACCTGGTCATGGCGCCAGCGGTAACGTCCTTCCTCCAAAGCCTTCGAACAGCAACTGAGGATATGCTCGAGGGTGGCCCTTTTCTGGCACAACTGGCATGCTGCAGTGTTTGCCAAACCCCAGCGCTGCAAGTTGGTTGGACTTGGGAGAACGTCATATACAGATTGAATGAGGAACTTGATGTGCTGGGGTTCAAGTCTCCAGAGATCTGACCAGGTGACTTTTCTCTACTCGGCGTGCTCCCACCTCGTCCAGACGCCTTGCTGGTACAAAGTCACCATCTTTACCCTGCGATCCTCCTCAACCTCTGCTCTGATCTCATCCTGAACCACATGACGTTTCTCCCTTCCTCTGGCTTTGTCGTAGCGGGGCTTGGGAAAACTACCAAGTCCCGCCCGACCCACTGCTGTGTTACAAACCAAGATGCTGTGCTGTAGTCGTGCTTCTGCTCTGTCGATGGCTTCCTGAGCCTTCCACTTCCTCCCAGTTTTCACCCGGATTCCTGCTGTGGCAACATTTTTGTCGGCGG
This sequence comes from Siphamia tubifer, assembly GCA_020466265.1. Lineage (NCBI taxonomy): Eukaryota > Metazoa > Chordata > Actinopteri > Kurtiformes > Apogonidae > Siphamia > Siphamia tubifer. The sequence continues at coordinate 28,108,065 of CM035789.1, forward strand.
AGTCCCGGTACATCATTAGCTCCCTGGCACGAGTGACCATAAACTCCTCTGCCAGGCCGCTGAAAGGAAGCCGCAGTGCAGTGGAATGGACATACAGACAATATAAATAACAGTACAATATCATTCTCAGCATTTAACTTAATTTAATGACTTAATTCCACTCATTTGTACCTCATCTATGTTTTTAAATTATGTTCACTTATATCCACAACAGTTCCCCTTAATAAAAAAATATTAGTTGGAAGTACTTAAAAAGCAGAACATGTTACAGCAACTTAATACATTTGAGTTTGATAGAACCAGTTCTTATTAATTGCCATCGTTATGTACTCCCATAAGATATATGTACACTATAGCATTTATATACTAAAGATTCATGTACTCTCACATTTGATTTAATTGTTAGAATGCTGTTTTCTGTGCAGTCTCTTTTTGAGCTCTGTGTTTCTCCTAGATTCTGCCCAAATGTGGGAAAGAATGCCTGTGAATATCCAAGGAAATAAGAAGTCCACATCTGCGGCGCCATGAAGTGTTACATTGAGAGAAGAAGTCGAAACCAACAGATAGAGATTTCCTTGCATGACCTCCTGAATGTGCTGTTCATTCATTGTTTGACTGTTGTTTAATTACAGATTTCCCGACCCAGTTAGCTGACGTATGTACAGGGACTCCCGTTTTTTAATAAAAGGAGATGTCAAGGTCAGGACGGCAGAGCTTATTTGTTCTGGCCTAGCTCTCCCATGCATGTGCAATTGAAACTGTCTCATTGTCTCTCTTTGTTCCTTGTCCTGTGTTATTTAATGTTAGGTTAAAAGAGGTGAAACTATCAGAGTTAGTAGTACTATTTCTAAAACTTTGAGTATTCACACCTTAATTTGTTTAATTATCCTGAACTTTCGGTTTTACAGTATGGTAGAAACACCGTCCCAATTTGAGACTAAGTAAAACAAGAAGTAGAAAAGATGTTAAAAACATAAAAAAAAAAAACAACAACAACATCCTAATTCCATGTAAATCAAAGTGACATGTTCCAAAACCCTTCTTGACCAAGAAACAATTCAATATGTATATAGAACATGTGCACCAGCTCCTCCGATTGTGCTTCAAAAACTACTTTATACTTTACTCTTTGCATGTCTTTATATATAAAATAGAGTACGTTGTGATTTATACCACAATTCAAACAGGATAAATCTTGTACCAAAAACTGACGTTCAAAATATTTCTTTGTTAGATTCCATGGGCCATAATCAGAAGAGGTACAACTTTGTCTCCATGTAAGGAAGAAGATGAAAATGTTGGAAGGCTCCTCACCGTGGAGACAATTTAACATTTTACGTAGTACACGGCACGCTGGTGCAGTGGTTAGCACTTGTGCCTCACAGCAAGAAGGACCCTGGTTTGAATCCCACACCAGACCTTTCTGTGTGGAGTTTGCATGTTCTCCCTTTGTCTGCGTGTGTTTTCTCCAGGTACTCCAGTTTCCTCCCACCATCCAAAGACATGCACTGATAGGTTAATTAGTTAATCTAAATTGTCCATAAGTGTGAATGTGAGAGTGATTGTTTGTCTATATATGTTCCGCCCTGCGATGAACTGGCGTCTCATACAGTGTGTACCCCGCCTTGTAGATGGATTATACCCCCAGTGACCCCCGCGACCCAAGTGAGGATAAAGCGGGTTCAGATGACGAGAGAGAGACAGATGACGAGACACCACGGGACTCTACCTGATAGTATGTATTAAATACGAAGTCAGAATTTATTTGCTCTATTTTTTTCAACACAAAATAGTCCTGCATCCTCGAATAAAAATTGAGATGCACAACAGAGGGATACAGAGAGGAATTAGTAAAGCATAGGTTTCACATTCACTTTTTACAGTCGCATAGGTCCTGAGCGTTAACAGATGACGCCCAGCGTCATCTGTTATTTGTGCATACTGTTATATTTTCCTTCCAAAGATGGAAATATCAAAAACACTTAAATTCAAACAAACCTGTTTGTGCTAATTTTTTCCCTTACCCAATGAGAGACTTGATAAAGAATTGAATCAATAAGCAAAAAAAATGGATAATGGCTTCAGAATTGTTAAATTTTTATCAATTCCCATCCCTACACTTGGCTACTCACTAAATTACTTATAATATTTTTAAAGTACATGGTACTCACAGGCTATGTTGTGGATAACTAATTTATTTAAATAACAAGGGTTTTGGAAAATTATTTTATGTGATTCCTATTGTTTTCTTCTTCATGTGAGGCAGGCGGTGCAGTGACCCTCTACTGATGAGCCGCCAGTGCTGAAGAAGCTAAGTATTTAAAGTTGGGCTGTCAGAATTAATGCATTAACACAGAAGAATCCATCATTATGATTAATCTAATTAAAAATGTTAACGCAATTAAATGGAACAGTTGTTCACAGTTGTTTTGTTGAAATTGTTGAGGGTTAATTGCACATATATTTATGTTTTGGATATTTTGCCAATTTTTTCATTCATTCATTCATTATCTGAACCCGCTTTTGTTAACTTCATCCTACACCCTTTCGAACAAGGTATAACTATTTAGGATACTAAAGAGGTGTTGTTTTAACTTCTGATTAAATACTTTGTATGTTTTACTTATTTTATTTTACCTGTTCGAATAAACAAATAAATGAAATGAAATGAACCCGCTTTATCCTCACTAGGGTCGCGGGGGTCACTGGGGGCCTAATCCAGCTACAATGGGCAAAGGCGGGGTACACCCTGTATGAGACGCCAGTTCATCACAGGGCTGACATACATAGACAAACAATCACTCTCACATTCACACCTATGGCCAATTTTAGATTAACCAATTAACCTATCAGTGCATGTCTTTGGATGGTGGGAGGAAACCGGAGTGCCCGGCGAAAACCCACGTGGACACGGGGAGGACATGCAAACTCCACACAGAAAGGTCTGGTGCGGGATTGGAACCAGGGTCCTTCTTGCTGTGAGGCAAGAGTGCTAACCACTGCACCACCGTGCCGCCCTGCCAATTTTTTGCTGTATCAAAAAGAAGACTTTGAATATGCGTTGAGTTTGTGTTAGTTTTTTGTGAATTTAGTAGATTTTAGCATGTTTTCTACTGTATATTTTTTTCTCCTCATTTTTTGTTTCTTACTGTGTTTTTGTGTATTTTCCTGGAAATCTGAGTTAAAAAAAAAACCCTTAGACAGAACAGTTGACCGATATAAAGTGTTTTGACCATGATTAATCGAAATTAATCCAAGCAAGCCTGTGATTAATCTGTTTAAAAATTGTAATCAATTGACAGCCCTACTGTCATTTAAAGCTATGTTTCTTCACAAGTATGGTTAGTTTAGGCATAGAGTTATAAACACATACCTGCACCAGCTGGAGCAAATACTTCATTACTTCATCATTGGACAAAGTTTCTAGTCTCTGAATGGCTAGTCTCCTCACTCTTTCATCAGCAAAGTCCATGCTCAGTAACTCCAGGGCCACTGTTAAGTCCAGATCAGTAGGATCCAAGTTTCCCAGGAGCCAGTGGACATCCTCAACCACTCTACGGTTCATCCAATCAACACTCCGCAAGAACTGAGGAAGGTTGGATGCATAGCGGACACTCTCCTCCCTGAATCTTCTGAGGTTGCCGGTGTTGTGAACTGAAGATGAGGATCTGAGGTTTACACCATCAGGCAATGGAGGAGAATTCACATTGGGAGAGGAGCCATCTGTGCTGGGGACAGTTGAACTTTGTGAGGATGTGGCTGAAGGTATAGTATCTGTTGTAGAAAGACTGGAAGTGGGACTGCAGGAACCCCCAGAGAGATTGAACATGTTTGGGAGAACAACAGGGAATCTGTAGCGGTCCAGGAGAAAGGTGATAGCCATGGACTTGTCTATCTCTGGGTTAGTTGCAGAGGACAGTTTGTCTGCCTGGTAAGTGATGGCCTCTTCGTCCTGCTCAGGGTAGGACCACATATGGAGGGTGTGGGGGCCCTGAGTGAGGACAGACCTGCAGTAACAAGTGTAAAGTGGCATTGTTTGTGATAATAGTCACACACAGCACACACACAGCAAGTTAAAATTTTACTTTGTGTTCATCACTTCAAAAATGGATGGATGAATGGATGGATGGATGGATGGATGGATGACAGTGAAATCTTTTATTACCATGCTTTCTTACCTATATTTCATTGTTTTTACCACCAGATTGACATCACCAAACTCAACCATTCAACATTGTTACAAGCATAAATTATATTTCATATTGTTTCGGGAAAAATAATAATTGTTTTGGAAAACATTATTAATTTCTTGTTTTCCTTTCCTTTCTAATGCTCCGTACCCTGCTAATGTGAATATATGGCTATCTTCAACCCTGTAACTTTCAACCCATAACAAAAAAAACCAAACACTGTTATTATTGAATTATTATTACAGGGTTGAAGGCTGGACTGTCCTTAAAGTAATCTCTAATGTGCACCCAATTCAGAGAATCACCCTGTTGTATTTAGGGTTGGTGTGAAAACAAAACTGTAGTGTTGTAGGTTTTAATGTGCAGATCAGCTTATGACACTGCTCTAACAAACACTTACCTGTGATCTATTAGTAGAAGATTGACAAAGTAGAGAACCCTCCCTCTCCCTTTCTGCAGGTCTGGTTTTACATCTTTAGTTTTTGTAGACTTTGATTCTCTGTATGTTGAGGACTTTGTGTCTTTTGATGAGGGCTTTTGCTCTTTCGCCAATGGGACACTATCAGTTGTGTGGGCATTAATGGTAAAACCCAGCTTTGCTCCACGTGGCAGGTCACTAAGGAGAACATCAAAATCCAGCCACTCGTTCCAGAGCACCTCATCTGCAAAGGCCTTGGGAAGAGAGGTCACTGATGCAAGGACTTTGTTGCCATAAAGTATGGAGACTTCTACATAAACAGACTGTGGAAATTTGCTTGGAAGTTCTGGTATGTCAAAACCAAGCAGTTTGACACGCAGTCTTCTGTTGCAATCCCACAAAGATATCATGAAGATGTCATCCAGATCCTTCTTGTCGAGGCGGAGATCTTCGTGTGAGCTGAACTGGCCACTAAAACTGTCAACAAGCGGCCAGTCTACAAACGTGACCGCCTCATTCACAAACTGCGACACAGGCACCACAGACAGATTGAGGTCTCGATTTGCTTTCAGGCACTCTCGAACCCAGAGGAAATCACTGAGAAGATTGTCTCCAGTTAAAAACTCCTCCCGCCCTGCGACTTTCAATACTAGAGGATCAGAACTGCTGTATTCAATCTTCTGGTCTTTCATTACCTTTCTAAAGACCTGAAGAAGAACATTAGGTGTTGCACTAAAATCAATGTGGATGCTGAAGCTGATCTGGTTCAAGTAATGGAAGGTAACAGGGACCTTCCTTTTTAACTGATCTTGGAGATCATTTGGAATGGGAGCGCATGTGATCCAGGGCTCTGTGGCGTAAAACTTATCATCCCGATTCCTCAGCTCTTGTCTTCGGGGAGCTGCCAGTTTCCTGCGGGTAAATGTGAGCTCATCAAGTCTGTCTGAGACTGCTTTCTCTAGATCATAACCAATCAGGTTACTCAGAAGCTCCTGCTGTTTCTGCTTGGTATTTGAATTGACTGCGACAGGTGGTTTGACAACTATGTGAGCTGACAGACGGCCAGTGGTGTCACGTGACCATGGGATGTCCAGCGTCCTGATAACTTGACAATCATCATAGGCTTCATACCAGTCATTTCCCCTGGCATAAAGGAGAGTATATTTCTGTGGGTCAAGTATTGACAGAGGGTCTCGATGGCAGTTGTGTTCCTGAGCCTAAAAGCATAAAAGGAATGGATGAAAAACTACTGTTAAACTACTGGTTATTATTATGTCAGTCAAACAAACATTGAAGTGTTGCAATTTTTAACATCCCAGGGTGTATTTTCACCTGGAAATAAGAATCATATTTCTATTACGTCAGAATATTTAAAGGAGTGTCCCATGCCAGACTTTGTCAACTTCATGCAATTTTTTATTATTTTTTTTTTTTTACCATTTTATGGTGGAAGGCTGTGAGTATTACCATCACATAACTACTATGTGAACAACCTGTGAATTAAAAATCCCACATGGATGAATAAAAAAAGGTGGCTTTTGACACAGTGCTATGGCATGGAATATTGTTTTATCTATTATCACAGAGCCAATCAGTGCCCTCATTATACCATGTCAAGACTGGTAAAGTCCTGAAAACTATCAAAATAACAGACAACAGTATAGAAGTAGCTCACTCTGTAACAAATCAGACTGTGCCGGTATGAAAATCCAACATTGATATAAGTCAGCCATTGGGACAATATTCAGGGTACAAAATTCAGCCTATAGCACTCAGTACACTGAGCTAAGAAGTCACACATCATGTCTAACATGTAGCTCCACCCACCTTCTCTAGCCTCATAGATTAGAAAGAGCAAAGAACACCATAAAACATCACATAGAGTATTTAGAACAATAATTCCTATTGTACGCTATATACTGTCACTAATTTGTCATATGTTCTGTCAATTGCCACAGTACTTTTGGAATAAGCGCAAAACAATGCACTAAATATAACTACCAAACTGTGGTAACAAGAAGTTAATGAGTTCATGTAACAATATCCATGACTGGCTCTAGTACAAATGATAACATTTGACTGGCTTTGTGGAATATTGATATTTCATGCAATAGTACCATGGCAGTAACCATTGCCTTAAAAAACCGTTTCCCAAAAGGATATTTCACACCATTTTGACCAAAATACGGGGGAGTGAATGTAATATTCAGTTCGTTACAGGCATAGACTATATAAATAGTACAGGAACCCTCAGTGGACTGCTATTTTGAAACTTCAATATGTCAATCATGGTTGTTGATAATAGCATGTTAATGCCATAATGTTGATAATGGCATGTGTTAATTTTAGGGCGGTTAGAGTTGGAGAAAAGCAAGGAATGGAACTTACTGAAAATACTAACTGTACAGAGCTATTGGTAAATGTATAGCATTAGCTCTGTACGATTAGCTGATGCAGCAAAGTCTCTACGGTTACTGTAATGAAATATTAAAAATGTAATGACAGAATCCTCTGTTATTCTTGTTAATGAAACTCCATAGTCACAAAGCCAACTGTCAGGAAGAAAAACTAGTTTTATTGAATAAATAACAGCTTGAATGTCTGACTTGCCACCTGCGCTAATACCAGTAAAAGCAGAGGAAGCTGTCACCTGTCAATCATAGTGGCTATTATGCTAAACTTTTCAGTTTGAATATTAAAAATGAGTGAGTTCTATCAAAATTCACTGACTGTATTGTTGTTATCACAATAGATGGCTATGGGATGGCCTTTATTGTGAAGCCCTCACTGTTCATTATTCTTGTTCCTGTTTGTCCAGGAAGCTGGGGATGTTTCCCCATCAGCCTCACTTTGGCTCATCCCTTTAAAATCTCTGTTTGTCTGTCTCTCTCTGTCTCTCTGTCTCTCTGTCTCTCTGTCTCTCTGTCTCTCTCTCTCTCCTTTTATTTAACCCTTTTCAGGCATGAAATATAACAACAGTCAAAAGTTTTATTCACAACATTTATTACTCTTTAAGCATGACAAGAAACAATAATAATGCAAATTTAAAAAAAATTTAAATATTTTTTAAAACATTTCTCATGGAATAACAGCTGTAGAATATCTGTTCACTGTTGTGACCAGTATGCATGAAAGGTTTAATAAATCCTTGTTAAAATGTTTGTTTCTTGTGTGGTCTACCCTCTTTGTTGCCGCTCCTGAGCCAGAATAGTAACACTATCCACATAAAAACTATTTGAGGTGACTGACTGGAAATCCAGGCACCAGTGGACATTGTAGTGCCTACAGATTTTGACACTTTTACCTGGTTACGATTAGCATTTTTTCCCAGCAGACACAGAATGTTTGAAATAAAACCCTACAAGATGTCCCAGTAAATGTGCTCATATTTCAAATTAACACTAATTGCATTTTTTGAAACTGCATAACCCATTTCAAACATAAGAAAAGCATATTTTTATGACTATCAAATCATACCTGTATGCAGATGCGTAGTCTCAGTTGGTAGACGCTGCACTGTGGTGGGATTAGGACTGACACCGACTTGCAGTTTACACTGCTGCAGTCTTCTTCATCTGATGTCTGTGGTGGATCAGACTCAGGCTTGAATTCACAAATAAAGTTCAGATTGTTCTCTGAGCAACTTTGAGTCCATACTCCTGAATGAAGATGGTCTGTAGCCTTTGGAGTAAGTGAGTGTGGGAAGTGATTCGCCATCCATGGAGCCAAGAGATTGCTTGGAAGAAAAACAAAATATATATAATGTGGCTTTCTTGTACTAATAGTCCTGTCAGAGTCACATCAAAACAGGTCCAGTCTGTTACAGATCCTAAGGTGTGTTCGTCTCTACCTGTTACTGTGATTATATATTACCTTTGGTGTTTACACAGGCACTTCCTCATTCATACACACTACTGTTCTACATAACAATGTGGGGATAAATACAAAGGAAGCCACCAACAACGACTTACTTCTTCCTTTTTTTATATTAGATATTAACTTTATCGGACATATTTAATGCGAACACAACTGGCCTGGATAAATCACATTACATACACACCTCAAAAAGCCTCTGGTTTGCTCTTTTAGTATACTGTGTGTTTATTTTGTGTTAAACAATATCATCATAAAAGTTTGGATATTTTGACTTTTGGGTTTTAACCCTTCAATGCATACAGGTCACTCACAGTGGAATCAGCTGTTCTCTTGTATATATTTACGAGCTTTGTTATTTTAGTTGCATATCAGCCAACACAGTTAACATTTATGCATCATCACATATACTGTAATTCATACTGTAACTATGCTGTTCTTGATAAACCTGATCTGCAGTGACATGTTTTAGTGGAAATCAACAAACAAAGCTTTTTTCTCTCCATTTTACTTCCATGAAGTGAATAATAAGTAGTATTAGAGGATGTTGAAATGTGGGAAAATAGTATTGAAATGCTCTTATTGCAGTTTTCCAATTTACTTTCTGTTATTAGATTTTAAATACACGTCTTGTTGCTTCAAAAATTAAATGCAGGGTGTCTGGGTGAGTGGATAATTTTGTGACTCCTTAAAAAATGTATCACATCTTTTTATTTTTTTTTATGTACCTAAAAAAGTGGAACAGAAACATTCAGGGAAAAATACTTTGATTAAGGCTGTCGTAATTGATGCATGAAAGGGTTAATGAACATGTTAAGGGATGCTATGACTTCCTCATAGACATGTTTCAAACCAGTCTGGTTTGTTAGGCTTGAAAAAAAAAGTTACATGACACTAAGTGGAATGTAGAAACATGATGGCACATTATCAGTCTCTGCATAGAAATGTTGTCCTTGAATAATTGTTAGGGTATTTTTTAGTGTCACCAATGATGTTTTTAACAGCTAGTATATATATCTAACTTGTTTTCTTTATTCCACTGATAACAAAACGGAGAATATGAAAACAAAGAAAGATCAAAAGTGGTTATGATCGAGAATTTAACAGAATTAAAATGCACTTTTAGAGCTAATGAGCTGGCTGCTTCACTTTCCTTTTAAGGAATCTAAATAAGAATGATGACACAAAGACACAAAAATCATTGCTTCTGACGAAAAGTTCAGTTATGACTTATTTGAATACACTTGTAAAGAAAAGCAAATGAATGAAGTCACTGAGCTTTACGAAAGGTCACACAGTTACAGGGGAAGTGCATGTAAATAATGCATGTGAACCAGAGGAGGAAGTACTGTACTTCTCCTTTGGGTTCTTTTAACTCTTTCATGCATGAATTATGAGAACCTTAGTCGAGGTTTCCCCCCCCACATGTTTTTATTCCTCTTTAGGCATGACAACACAAACAACTCACGTTTTTTTCATGAACTTATTTTTCATAGAGTTACAAAAACGTCAATTTAATTTATGAAGGAAAGAACTACATTCTCGAGAGACACAGCAAAAAGATAAATAAATAAATGAATAGAAATGCGCCTAAAAGAGATGGAATTAGGGGTGTAAATCAGAGCCATCATGACGATTCGATTCGATTCGATTTCTCAAGGCTTCGATTCGATTCGATTCGATTTTTTTTTTGATACTTAAAAATGCCCCACGATTCGATTCGATTCGATTTTTTTCGATACTTAAAAATGCCCCACGATTCGATTCAATTTGATTTTTTTTTTTTTACTTAACAGGCTGGGCTATTTCAAATTTCAATAAATCAACGGAAGCTGTAATATCACATTTTTTATTTCAGAAAAAAATATTGAAGAGCCTTTCTTTAGCTTCTTTACAAGAACTTCTGTAAAAGAACTTTACAAAACCAGTGCAATGGCCACAAAAGTGCAAAAAAAAAAACTATAACCAAAAATAAAACATAGGGCTATGCTTCCTTTACTATAAATATAAATGAAATACTTCAGTGAGTGTAATAACACAGAAAAAGTAGCCCTATACTTCCTTCAATATAAAATATATACATATATACATCTGATTCAACAAAAAACACACATACTGAAGGGCCTTTCTTTAGCCTTACATGTAAAAATATGTCACAAAATCAGTGCAATGACCGCAAAAGTGCACTACCTGCAAAATTTAACAAAAAAAAGGTCACTGCAAAATAAAACATTCTCCAATAATGCCTCTGTTGGATACTGAAGGGTGTAACAAAAAGAACAGTTCAGTTAAGTCCAGCCCGACATTCTTTACATATCACCACATCCTTGATTAATTGTTTTCCAGTTTTGCGGAAGCCGAAATACTTCCACACGAACGACTTTAAACTTTCGGGAGTGTGCAAGTCTGCATCTTTCTCCGCCATTTCTGTATCTGCCTCTCGAATGTTTAGGTGACTGACTACCTGTGTCAAAGAGGTGTGTGCGCTGAAAGAGGGTAAGGGAAGCGAAGTAAGCGGAGACAAAATAGGATACCGCCACCCGCAGCATGGAGTGAGAATTACGCCTTAGAGCAGATAAACGGGAGGTAAAATGCATACATGGATCGATACTCTTGCGAACGTGTCGATGCATCGGATCGTCAACTGTCGGATCGATTAATCGATACAAATCGATTTTTATTTACACCACTAGATGGAATAACATCTCATTTTGTTTTTGTCAACAAAAACTCAGAGACATTTTAGCAATAGTTTTTTTTTATTTCTTAAGCCACATTTCACCTTGTTTTTTTATTCATCATCTCTGTTGCATTATATATTTAATTCTAGATATTTAATTATAGATGGTGTAAGCCTAGTTTAGATTACCCAATAAACTGACCAGTGCATGTCTTTGGATGCTTAATGGGGTTTTGAACCCCCAACCAAGCCTCCAAGGCAGCTGTGCCTAGAAGGCACTCCATTCTCCCCAGCGACTCTCGCCAATCACAGCACTCGAGGTAGACTTTTGTATTTTTCCCTCAGGAGGGCTCGGCAATTAACAGTATGAAACTTTTAATGCTGCAATTGCCATATAGGCTATGTATGGTAACCTGAATAGGCAGGTATGCTATTGAGCTAATTAGCTTTTACTGTTGAGGAGGTTTAACACAGGAATCAGACTGCTTCTGTATTTGCTTGAAAAATACCCATCTTTCCCAATGGCGGTCCGGCTTTTAAACAGCTAGTTGTTTTTATCTATTTATACATCTACTTATCTCATTCATTTAAGATACATATTTATATTAATAAATTTTTACATCTTTTAAGTACTCAGTATTGCACTCATTGCACTTTTATTATTGCGCTGTATTGTATTGTGTTGTGTTGTATTGTATTGTGTTGTATTGTTTTGTGTTGTCTTAGCAGTCGTGCACAGTGTTTCCCCTTTTAATTTCACTGCATGGTTTTTCTTTGTATTTCCGGTGCATGTGACGAATAAAGAACCTTGTACCTTGTACCTTACCCATATACCCAAAAGACCCATCTTAAACATCTTTGATATTAAAAGTATTCCATACCCAGAAAAGGATTAAGATTTAATATCATTCTACTCACAGAAAATCTTTCCTTATAAAAGCCTCAGTTAAATTGCATTGCCTACTCTTCACTTCTAGCACGACAACTCATTCTTTTGAATTGGAACAATAAGAATAAGTAAATAGTAATAAAATGGGATGGACTTTTCTTCTCAACTCCAGGGATGTTTTTTCAACTGTCTGATAGAACAGTGATGAGTTTGAGATAGACAGATACACAGTAAATTTTGCAGTGTTAAATCAACACTTAGAGAGTTTATTTAACTTCTTCTAGAGTGTATTTGGTCCCATTGTCTCCAAATTAACACTGCAAAATCTACAGTGTAGATTGTGGAATATGTTCTGCATGGCCGGTTCTAGCCCATTGGCTGCCCGAGGCAAATTCAGTGTTGTGTGCCCCCCCCCCCCCCCCCCCCCCCCGGCCAATAATATTGTTTTGCAATCTTACTAATCCACTACTTTACCAGACAACACTTTAACCATACAATCTTTATGTGAAAAGAGTTTACAGCAGCAGCACTAAAGACAGGCTTTTTTCTTTGAATAAACAAACCAGCTCCTCTTGATTTTTTTCTCCATTCACTCATTTCCTGAAGAAACAGTGATGTTGACAACTTCTCCCGTTCGGTCTTTTTGGAAATGAAAACTCAGCATGTACCTGATATGGTCCTGTACTGACCATGTCCATCCCCACTGCATATGAAAGTTGTGCCCAGTCTGAGACCTATGGGTACTTCATTGATGGTACTCCCCTCAAGTGTGCCAGTATAAGATAACAATTATGGGATGTCTACCGGCTGTAGTGAAGCAGAATATGCAGCCGTTGTTCCTGCAAGGCAAATATATACATACAAAATCAATGCTATGCTTTCATTTCATTTCAGGGATTTATCAGTGATTTTAGGAAAAATCTAAATCCAACAAGCAGTAACTACACCCAAAGCATGCATGAGACAATACTTGTATATTGATTATTTTTTAAGAATGTATCTGAAACTAATCTTTATAAAACAGCCACACAATAAAGATTATTGAAAGGACTTACCTGCTGTTGCAGACTCTGTGTCTGTGTTTGTTCATCTGTGTCAATAGTACAATGAGTGAACATGATAACTATTTATTATGTTCATTAAATAAATCTGCTATGGAGAAAACACAAAGCTTCCTCTTTATAGTCTTCATTACAATGCAAAAGAGTTTGTGCAGTGGTATGACAGGTGCAGGCTGTTTTTTTTTGTTTGTTTGTTTTTTTAAACCAACAGCAGAAAATTATGACCGGACAATGTTGATGCAGTCAACCATTGCTCAAACGGTCATCAGTTAATATCCCTCATATTTACACTTAAGTATGTCATTACACTTTTCTTTTGTTTTGCACTTTGTTTGGGTTTCTTATTACGTGAATGCTGCCACCATTATAAACCAATTTCCTAAATATAGGATTAATTAATTAGCTCTATTCTATTCTAAGGCAAAGAGCAGACATTAAATGGAAAACCTTGCCCTTGCAAATTGTTTCAAAGTAGGCTCTTATTGGCAACATGTCTTAGTACTGTACCACGATGTCTCCTAACTACTATGTTTTTTTTACTTGGATGGAAGATTGGAGAAAATGTTTAACATCAAGATCAACATCTGATCTCATATATTAGGCTGAAAGGTTGTGGAGCTTCGTCCATGTAATTACAACCAAACTCACAGCTAATAATCATAGTTTATCTAACTAGCTGACACTAAATAGGTGACCAAAAAATAAAATTATTTTAATTTTATTTAACTTTATTTATCCAGGCAAGTGGATGAAACAGTAACATATACAACAGCTGTCTGGTGTTGTATATGTTACTGTTTCATCAGCATACAGCTGCTGTTTGTTTATTTCATACATTTCAGGTACCAAAAAATATTACTTGTGACATGCTTAAAACGATGTTACATAACTTTTTTTCAAACTGTCATTAGCCTACAGTTTAATTAGCCCGTGTTAGCTAGATATCTACCACTGCCGGAGACAGGCAGGTAAGCTAGCTAATGCTAGCGACTAGTTGCTATCTCAAAATCCTTCAGTGTGAAGAAATTACTCAGAATTTTTGTCTTCAGTGTCGACAATATCGATACAAAAGCATAAAATCTATCATTCAGGTACCAATAGCTCTGCGTACAAAGCTATCTTACTGGCTACACGTGGCAGAACAACTGTACAATCAGTTAAATCAGACAGTTATAGCATAAGTAGCACACGATTTTGATCAGTAATGTAGTTTATAAATCTAAATACTTTTAGAATGGTCTTTCTTCTCCTTTTCCTCCTTCCTGTTTTCATCCTTGAGTGCCGTCTTCAAGTTCATTAAACAGCTGGGCGTATATGGAGCTAAATCCAGGCCAAATGTTTTGCTAATTTGAAAAAAGAATTGTAATTGAAAAACAAAAATTCGAAACTGAAAGTTCAAGTTTTGATCTTGAACTTTGAAATATACAACAATGTATTCAAACTAAGAATAAGTGTAGGAAAGGTTTTTTCAGGTTAAATATAATTTTGATTCAGTTTTGGAATTTTTTTGAATAAATTATTTATTTTCATTTTTCACTTTCATATATATTTTGATATTTGAGGTCTTAATTTTTTCAGTTGCAGATTTTATGTTTTCAGATTCAGATCTTATTTTTTGGTTTCAGATCTTTTTTTCACTTTCAGATTTTTTTTTCAGTCTCAGACTTTTGGCCCTGATGTTGCGTGGGGGCGTGGCATCAACTTAGAGGGGCGTGGCATCATGAGTGACAGCATAACAAAGAAGGCTGAGGACCTCCCTCAATCACGTTGCCTTCAGGGAACGTAGGAATCATAAATGTTATAATGATGGGTAGTTTGTGTAACATAGGGACATACATGAAGGGAAAAGTGGGGAATTGACGTTAGCATTAACTAGCTTTATGCTAATAGTGTTCCTAATTGTACACTCCTTACAGTGTCTAGCTAAAGGCTAAGGTTTTTGCCTTTAATGTGTATTGTTTTTGTTTACATCTGTGTTTGCCAGAATGTCGACTATAACTCGACAGTGGCAGCAGCTGCACAGAGCCTTATAAATGTGCTCATACAGAACCTCTCTCTAAATTAACAGTTATTAGTGTCACCTTTTCATGGAGTTAGTTTACATAGCATAGTTAATGCTAACGTCAATTCCCCACTTTTACCTTCATGTATGTCCCTATGTTACACAAACTACCCATCATTATAACATTTATGATGATTTCCCAGAGTATCTATTCAAAAATATCTAACATTTCTTACCTGGCTGGTGCCAACAGGTGGTCCCGGTGGAGCGGACGCCATGATCGCAAACGGACACTGTGCTGCGTTCATGGTATTATGTGGAAGTGGGAAACATAAACACTTAAAGTGTAGATGTTTAACTTCACAATCTGGCATAGTTTATTGCTCTTATACTGCTATTAGAGCCAAGCAGGTTCTAAAACAGTTTGCTAAACACAACGTTGTCACTGGCGTCAGTTTTTTAACTGCCAATCACATGAATGTGGTGTATAGAAAGTGTAGAGTCAAACTTGTCGCAGTTCCTACGTTCCCTGAAGGCAACGTGATTGAGGGAGGTCCTCAGCCTTCTTTGTTATGCTGTCACTCATGATGCCACGCCCCTCTAAGTTGATGCCACGCCCCCCACGCAACATCAGGGCCAAAAGTCTGAGACTGAAAAAAAAAAGATCTGAAAGTGAAAAAAAGATCTGAAACCAAAAAAATAAGATTTGAAACTGTAAAAAAATAAGATCTGAATCTGAAAACATAAAATCTGCAACTGAAAAAATTAAGACCTCAAATATCAAAATATATATGAAAGTGAAAAATGAAAATAAATAATTTATTCAAAAAAATTCCAAAACTGAATCAAAATTATATTTAACCTGAAAAAACCTTTCCTACACTTATTTTTAGTTTGAATACATTGTTGTATATTTCAAAGTTCAAGATCAAAACTTGAACTTTCAGTTTCGAATTTTTGTTTTTCAATTACAATTCTTTTTTCAAATTAGCAAAACATTTGGCCTGGATTTAGCTCCATACATTGTCGTGTAATGTGCTACATTATGTTTAGGCAAAGTCCAGTTTAGGTGTAAAGAAAATTTAGTGAAAGTCACCAATAGAGGGCGCCCAAGGCACACGTGGCACCCTAGGCGAATGCCTTATGGGGAGGCTAAGTCACGCCCTTCTATTTCCCGTCCATGGGTGCTTAGCTCGCAAATATATTGAATGGGAATGAATGGAGGGAGTCAAGCTAAATTCTGATTCCATTTGACAAGTGCTCTGAAATTCACATATGATAGCGATCAATAAGAAATATTTGTCGTGGCATAGGCAGACCACCCTTTTTGATGAGAGGCAAACGTGACGTTTTATTGTGGGCTTAGTAAGAGACAACAATGCGTCTTGTATGTGACGTCACACTCCGCTCAAATGTGGTGTTGAGTCTGTGGGGATGTCACATGCATGCCAGTGTGTAGTCCAAATTATTAATGGGTTTTACTCTCAAATGAATCAGCCGTTGGTTAACAGAAACAGTTGAAACGCACATCAATAATTATCATTTATTATGAGGTACAACATGTGTGTGACTCAGGGCACATGACAAACCAGATACCATTTTAGCATTTTATTTCCCATTGAATACTATTAATTAATTTTCCGATCTTAGCCCCCCCATGAGCCTCCTGGAAGGGACGGAGACTTCAGCTCCCCATATGCCTATGCCAGGCACCAGCCCTGGTGTTCTGAAGAATCATGACACAGAATATGACATCTTTTAATTGGGGGATCATTTTTTATTCTTATTGTTTGTTTCTTTTTTATCTCAAAGGCAGATGTTCAAAAGTTCAAAAGTAAATGTTGTCATATGAATGTTGGATGAAGCTGTGTCCTATAACAGCACATTCCAACATGTGTATCTTAAGACAACAACACTGAGTAAATGTTTACATTTGAGAACAGCACCAGTACACTTCTCGAACACCACTGGCAAAACAACAACAACAACAACAGGCTGGATCTACATAAAATTATGAAGGACATTTTCAGCACGTGGTTATTTCACAAACTGTAGAAATCACAAAAATCACCTGATTTTCTGCCAGCACTTTGAATATGGGCAGCTTTATACATTCAGCTTGTTTTTTCTATATATATATATTTATTTGAACTTTAAAAACTAGAAAAGGGAAAGAAAACATACAGTATAAAATAATACATGCATGTTCAAGAGGATTTTGTAGAAGTTAACTCTTATAAAATCCCACCCCTTCTTACTGTATCAACTTTTCTCACAAAAATCCCCTTCCTCCAAAAGAAAAAGAACACTAAACTTATTAAGTATATCTGATACATATATACATACATACATATAAAATGAAAACAATAAACAGAATAAATACAGAAATAACAATACTCAATAATAATAATAATAATAATACTAATATTAATATGTACTTGTGAAAAAATAAATTAAAAACACAAACCAAAATAAACCAAAATGAAAAGGAATGAAAAGGACATGACCTTAATAATGTAATATGAAGCCAAAATGACCCACTGTGAACAAAATAAATACACAATTATTCATCACAGAATAAAGATTATTAACAAGTTTTACTTGCAAATGAATCAGCCATTGGTTAGCAGAAGCAGTTGAAACACACCATCGATAATTATAATTTATTATGAGGTACAACATGTGTGTTTTTCTCAGATTGCCAAAGGGATGTTACATATACAACCCACAGGCCCTCCACAAGGTCCAATTTGGACCACAGGGGGAAATTAACAGCCAATGGTGTCATTGAGTTGTTTCAGTGATAAATCTAAACACTATATTTTTCATTTCCACATGCCTGTTAATGTTTTGTGCATTTGTAGATCCACTGTGATATGTATGTTGTAATGTACACCTGGAAATGACAATATGAGGCATAATGATAATAAATACATACATACATACATACATTTTTGAAATTGCATTTGTTTTTTGGAAATGTAATTACATACAAATTTGTAAATGTAAACACCTTTATACTGTCATTATTTCTAGTTATGCATTTATTTTCCTGATCTGGCTCATTTAAGATTCAACTGGGCAAAATGAGACCACTGAACTTAAATGAATATAACACTTTTGTCTTATACAGAGGGAAATGTTACTTTGGTCTATATCCTACCTAGGGTTGATTTTCACGCACATTAATTCCCTTGGTTCCAGTCATCCCTTCTTCTACCCCACCAACGCCAGCGGATTAATTTACAGAGCGCATGCCTGATCTCGGCGTTCCTTAGCCCGTACACCAGAGGGTTAATGGTAGGTGGCACTAGGAGCATCAGAAGCAGTGACATGTGGAGCACGGTGGCAGTCACTGAAGGGGTCAGATTCAACTTGGGAACGCTCTGAGGGGAAGACTGAGCCGACATAGCCACGGTCCCCTCTATTTCCCACAGTGCATCTGAGGAAACTTTAAGCAGCAGCGGCAGCAGCTGCAGCAACAGCATCCCGCAATAAAACAACACGGTTTTACGCGCAGTGGTGTTCACAGCGTTGAATGGAATAACCGCGTTGCTTGCGTCCCTGTACATACGTACGTAGGAAAACGCGTAAATCATGAGGCACAGAAACACACTCAAGGCACCGGTGACTTTCCTGAAAATAGCAGCGGCACGGGGGAACCCAAAGATCTGTTCCATTATGTCCGGTTCACAGAGTAACCCATTGGTGACCTGTTGAACGTTGTGCGCTCTGCCGATGTACAGTAGCAATATGTAGATGGTGGTGATGGAGAGCGCGTAAAACCAGGTCAGACCTAGGGCTAGTCGCAGGCGCATTTGATTGAGGATGACCAAGTAGTGGATAGCGTGGCACACGTACAGGTAGCGCTCGAATGCCATGAAGCTGATGGTGACGAGACTGGCGAAAATGCTGACAGTTCCAACAAAGTACTGGACATTACACCAGAAGTTGAATGTAATCGTCCGGCGTTGGCTAAGAGAGTGGATCACTGTCGGACCGAAGTTGGAAATCTGCAGGATGTCGCTTAGAATTAAGTTTTTAAGAATCGCAGCGCGCGGCTGCTCGGATATGTCATCGGAAAGACTCGCGCCAAATAAAACAAAGCCATTGATCAGAAAAGAAAAAATGGTAAGTACAACCAAGCTGCATATTAGTACCGGGACTGCGTTTTTATATGGTAGTATAGTCAGGAAGAGGCAAGCGGAAAAGTCCGAGGGCTCAGTGATGCGCTCGTGTCCGTCAGTGAATTGGTCACAGTGATCCGTGAAGTTGGTTCTCTCCGTGTCCGTCATTGTAGATATTGTGGATGAGGCTCGTGCAATCATCTTCTGTGTTACAGGCTGAGATGCTGTGTCTTGTTTATATCAGCATCTGCGTCCACGTGTAACCTGGCCCTGTTCCACTCCCATTCCACCTTCTGTTTGGATGCGCATAGACCTCACGCATTAAGTTCCCTGCAGGTTTTTTTTTTCTGAGTGGACTTCTGAAAGGCATCTGAAGCAAACATCAAAGTTCTTCTTATTATGACCATTCACTTGTGATGTCACTCAGAACCATAACAATTAAACTTTTTCCCTCTTTTCGTGCAAAATAGTCACTAGTGACAGGGGCGTCAGTTTGATTTTTTAAGTGCTGGGGACAATAAACATAAACTTGTGTATGGTCTGAAAAGTGCTGGGTACGACTATGTATGTATATGTAAGACGTAAGGCAGGGGTCCTCAACCCCCGGGCCGCGGACTGGTACCGGTCCGTGGATCAATTGGTACCGGGCCGCCTAATAATTACTTAATTATTTCTCCTTTCTTTATTATCCGAGTCTGAACAATCTTTTATTTTAAAAAACGACCGGATTATGTTGGTTGCTTCATTAGCTTTTCCATTACCCTTGGAAATTCGCAAAATATAAATATCGCTATAAAAACTGGTAATAGAAACACCTGAATTTCGAAAAAAAAACAAAAAAAAACACTCAAATATGGGAAAAAGGTTTTCACGCTTTCATGAGGTGGTTTTTCAGATGTTTCGATATTGTAATATATCGACCAGTTTGGGCCAAAATCTTACATGCAGGACCTTTAAAACTAAACCACTTATTCATATGTGTCCAGTGTTTAGCTGACCTGCTACCTTGCCCCAAACTGACCCCTGGTGTAAAAAACCAACCACACTGAAAATATCACCTGTTCATTTTACAAATAAATGGCTCATTTCAAAGCAAGGGTGAATATATAACAAAACTTGTGTTTCAAGACAAATCCACACCTCAATAAATGATCTGCAGTCTTACAGTGTCTACAAGCCACGGTAATAATAATTTGTTTTCAATTAGATTAGTTTAATTTGAAAATACAGTAGCAACAAGGATGTACAATATGTAAATTCCCCCTCCTCTTAAATGCTTTGGTTCAGTGGCAAGTCGAAATTTATTTCTACCTTTGCCAGAAGCAAATGTGAGTTGAATACTGTTGGTGATATCACAACACAAAGTCACATAAACATATATAGAAATATTTTCACTGGTAACTTTGCAGGCTTTTTGTCACTAAGTAGTTCTTTTTTTTTTTTTTTTTACAGCAATATGAGACAAATTAGTGCTTGCCCCTTGAATTGCATAATGTTCAACCAATCAATCATCAATAAAATTTGATTTATATTGCACCAAATCATAGCAAAACGTATCTCATGATAACTAGCTTATAGAGAAAACATATAGAAACCAGACACTGAAGTCAATTTACAGAAATCCAACAGAATCCTCCTGGAGCAAACGCCTGTGCTTGGTGACAGTGGAGACGAAAAACCGCCTTTAAACTGGCAGAAACCTGGAGCAGACCTTGACTAATGGAGGATGGACATCTGCCTTGACCAGTTGGGATTAAAGAGAACTGATAAAAGAAAAGGAAGAGAGCGAGAGAAAGAGAGAGAGAGAGAGAGAGAGGGAGATAGAGAGGGGGAGGGACATGGGAAGAAGGAGGGGAGTAGGGGGGGACACATGGATTGACTGAACTTGAACTGTAAAAATTGAAACAGCTGGTGTTAGTATAATTACAAATAACTACAATTTATTCTACGGCCCCCTAGAATGTTGCGACAGCTCCCATTCACTTTGAATGGACGTTCTGTGAGTGGATTTTTTTCGATAACCGCCCACAGCGCCATTAACGCCCGCTGCCAATGGCAACGAGTTTTGTCACTTCAGATTCACAGTACCATATCACTCCGCAGGTAGTTCGGCCCTTTTGAAAGTAAATATTCACTACGTTGTAACGGCTGTTAGAGTAGTAGCAGTAATAAGCTGCAATAACCCATAGAATAAGCGGGATAACGTATTGCCCACATGTGACTGTCAAAAAATGGGCGTGGGCAATACATTATCCCTTGTCCATAACTGTTGCTATTACAACTACAAATACAAGTATTAACAGTCAATATACTACATTTCTGTCCTATATATAGTACTTGTCTCACACTATGAGGGATCTAGTCATGGTAGAAGGAGGGCATGGAGTTCAGACATTAAGGAAGATATAGAAGTAGCTGAATGGGCGACAGCTTGCATTAAAGCTCAAAAACAAACCATTAATACTCACATGAATCTCTTACATCATAAATGGTTAATGAGAACATACATAACCCCTGAGAAAGTCAATACATGGTCTCTGAAATGTTTGACTGACAAAGGTACTTTAATCCACTGTGTATGGGAATGTCCTAAACTGGTAAGTTTTTGGAAAATGGTTGTTCACACTCCAAGTAAAATTACAGATGTTCAAGTATCCTGTGTAGCGATACTTTGTATTTTAGGTATATACCCACATGGCTTTTCTGCTAATTCAAAATATAAGACTGATCGACTTTGGTCTCCTGCAGGCCAGGAGGGTGGTTGCTTTGTCTTGGAGAGACACTGAAAGGTCTTCGATATAATTTTGGATTAAAGAGATGGCAAATGTATGTTACATTAGAAAAGCACATCAGGGATAAAGTACAATAAGTTGAAGAAGTGTGGACACCTTAAGATTATATCTATCTGAAGACCTATTTGGAAGGACTTTTTCTTTTCATCTTCTATTTAGAGTATTGTTCCCTTATTAAATTCAAGTCCATTTGTTTTTTGTTTGTCTATTTGTCTGTCTGTCTGTCAGCAGGATTACACACAAAGTTCTGAATGGATTTTGATTAAACTTTCAGGAATGATAGATAAGTATGGCTCCATCATGTCACATGTGAATGAAAAATCAAGCCTTGGTGGAGGTCTGCTGTCTCTGACTGCCTTGTTACTATTATTTCTATGGGAATGCTTGTTTGTGTGTGTATATATGTTTATTTTCTCTGTATGTACAGTATATGTATGCAGCGAGGTTCACCTGCATCTCATTTTACAACCTATGTTCTTATTGGAAATTAATAAAAACAGTCGGTGGTGCGCCAAGGCTTGATATGGCATCATATGACCTCAAAATGTGATGTGATCGAGCCATAAGTGTTGACCCATCTGATGTCTGAAGGTGAGACGATGTGAATGCAAAAATAAACTTGAGATTCTATCTTGTCTGAATCCTGAGATTATTACCACTGATGTGTTTTAGCTGTTAACCTTTAGTGCGATCTTCACCTTTGACCGTCATTGCTCAAAATCTAATGGATTCTTCTTTGACCCATTATCTATCATTCCTGAAAGTTTAATCAAAATCTGTTCAAAACTTTTTGCGTAATCCTGCTGACAGACAGACAGACAGACAGACAAATGGACCTGAATTTAATACCTCCTTGGGGAAGGTAAAAAAAAACAAAAAACAGTCAATATACTACAACTAAGTAATAGAAACCTCTACCATCTATGGAACTATATAATAAACACTAAACCTAACCTGTGAGGTAATAAAGCACAAAGACTCCAGGGAAGAAGTTAAGTTTAGTTTATTTCAGTCATATATTCACTTCAAAGCAGTAAAAGAAAAGAACAATACAGAATTTGACTGAAAAACGCTCAGGCAGAAACAAAGCTTATTAATGCCCGCCTTCTATGCATCTTAAGCTACACAAGATGCGGGTAGAGAAAAAAATAAACAAAAAATACATTTATATATAAATAAATAAATAAATATATATATATATATATATATATATATATATATATATATATATATATATATATATATATATATATATATATATATATATATATATATATATATATACATACGTCATGCACATACATGACTCTTTTCTCTTTTTTTCCCCTCAATTGCAGCCATAACTGCAATTGAGCAAAGCCATAAGTCAGGTCAGTAACATGTATTTACTGGAGTGTAAATAGAAGAGAAAGATTGGTACAGAGACCATAGGGGAGTTCAATCAGGCCTGTAATGTCGCTCTTATAAGATCTGAACAAATCCATTATCATCACTGCACAGACTGTCGAGTAGCTCATGTGAGTGGATCATGGATGACAGTTGAAGTGGGTAGGCAATGTTATTCATTCATTAGCTGAACCTGCTTTACAACAAACCCTGCTCCTTCACAAACATTTGAGCTCTTCATGGGAAATGTTCCTCTCAAAACATGAGACAATGGCTTTTACCTTTGAAGGTCGCTCAAGGTCAAAGGTCATGATGCCAATTTTGAGCCAACATGTAGTTTCAAATCTGTCAAAAATAGTAACAGTACTCATCACCACTCTTTTTAAATTTATGACCATTTAAAGTCATGTGACCTTGATTTTTACCTTTCAAGGTCACTCAAGGTCAAAGGTTATGCCATCACTTTGAAGCCCATGCCAGATTTCTTGTCTGTCAATAATACAGTACTAACTAAGTCTCTATCTCCCCTAAGTTTTTCTGTTATAGTCCATATTAGTCTTGTAGCCATTGACCCAGTGACCCCTGACCTCTTGGGTCAACAATACATCAAAATCTATACACAAAAGATGCAGAATTTAAAGATGAGCATTTTGGTGCTCGCTGGAAGTCTCTGAGAATATGCATATTTCAAAAGTTAAATCCAAAATTAAATTTTGACCTTTATTATTACTTTTGACCTAGAGTCTTCAAATGTGTCCTTCAAGGTTCTGACGTCAATGCACATGAACAGTGAGAGAAAAATAAGCTATATGTAAAACTGTGTATATAGGGATGAAAATTTAATTCCTGATTTGTGCTATCTCTGATTATTATATTTTTGTAACCTTGACCTTTGACCTACATTTATCAACATTTAATGGGATCTATTCTGGACCATCTTGCACATTCATGGAAATTGGTCACAAAGTTGTTCTGTAAAGTTTACTGAAAAATAGACAATCAAACAAATACATAGACGGCCAAATGAGCAAACAAACCAAAAACAATACCCCCACAACATTAGGTCTAACTAAACATGTACATGACTTCAAATGATCTATGTTTAGAACAAAAGTACTTCTATATTATGTATAAATACAAATGCAACATCCATGCAGGGATACCCCCCCCCCCCCCCCCCCCACACACACACACACAGATATACATGAAAAGGTAAAAGAGAGAAATTCTTATACCCACTGATTCATGTTGAGTAAGTGAGCTCTGGAAAAGCTATTTGGATGACTTGAAAAGATATTAGATGTGACAGCAGCATATTTCGATGGAGTGAAGCTGGTGGTGTTGATCCCTACTGTTTGCTCTGGTGACCCATGTTAAAAAGAAAATTTAGAGTGTGTTCATGCCCCTGTTGAGCCAGAATAGGAAACTGTTGACCTGCCAGGGTCCCTTTCATCAGAATGCTGCTCTGCTTGCCAGAAATAATTCACCCATATTGTCAGTCCTATGTTGGTAGTCTGTATTAGTGTGCTGACCATTTGCACATGCGCAGTCAAGGTGCAAACCACGGGAGGTCTGGGTTCTGATAGACCCCCCTGGTGAAACATGAGCTCCCCTTGAAAAATAATTTATTCAAATTTGGGGAGTGTCTATAATAATGACAATATAGTTGATCTCTGCTGTATATTTTAGAAATGGTGTATTATTGACTACACAGTTCTTCATACATAATTATTTTCTATTTTTTCATTCATTTTTATTGTATTTATTTTTTGTTTAATTTAATTTCAAAAGTTTCATCATTTTATTTAGTTTTTTTTTTATTTTAAAAATGTGTTTACTATCACTACCTAATGGCTAATTGATTAGAAACTTGGTCCTAATGAGACATGTAATGTGTGTGTGTGTGTGTGTGTGTGTGTGTTAAAAAATCTTATCTATTTATTTATTTATTTATTTATTTAAATATTATTTAGATTGATTATTTTTAATTTAATTTCATGATTTTTATTATTTGTAATTTTTTTTAATTTTATTAAAAGAAAGATGCTTTTGCACTCACTACCCAATGGCTACTTGATTACATACTTGGTCCTCATTAGACATGTAAAGGCAGGGCCCGCACCTGGCATAGGCATACAGTATATAGCATTCGCCTGGGGCACCCTCTATTGATGACTTTCACCAAATTTTCTTGACACCTAAACTGGACTTTTCCTAAACATAATGTAGCACATTATACCACAATGAACCAAATGAAAGAAAACTGAATTTTAAACAAATAAACAGAATAGCTCATGGTTCCCCCTCTGTGTACACACATGATTTCACCTAATTAGGCCTTTGCTTAATTATTTTGAGATAGCCACTAGTCGCTAGCTTTAGTTAGCTTACCTGCCTGTCTCCAGCAGTGGTAGATATCTAGCTAACACAGGCTAACCAAACTGTAGGCTAATAACAGATTGAAAAAAAAGTTATGTAACATCATTTTAAGCATGTCACAAGTAATATTCTTTTGATACATGAAATGTATGAAATAAACAAACAACAGCTGTCTGCTGATGTATATGTTACTGTTACTGTATATGTTACATCCAGAAGTGTTTGCTGTGTGTTATATCTTATCATTTTATGTAAATATTGTATATGTTTTTAGTTTTCAGCCCTCTACCCTTTCCCCAAAATGACTCTGGTCTCATGACATGGCTGTCATTATAAATAAGAATGTGTTCTTAATGACTTGCCTGGATAAATAAAGGTTAAATAAAATAAAAATAATAGATTTATTTTGGTCACCTATTTAGTGTCATCTAGTTAGATAAACTATGATTATTAGCCGTGAGTTTGGTTATAATTAAATGGACGAAGCGCCATAACCTTTCAGCCTAATAATTGAGGTCAGGAGCACAAAGAACTGTTTCCTCTTGATGTTAAGCATTTTCTCCACTCTTCCATCCAAGTAAAAAAAAAACATAGTAGTTAAGAGACATTGTGGTACTAAGAAATCTTGCCAATAAAAGTCTACTTTGAAACAATTTGCAAGGGCAAGGTTTTCCATTTAATACCTGCTGTTTCCCTTAGAATAGAATAGAATCGAAGTAATATGTGGGAAATTGCTTTATAATAGCAGGAGCACAGCTTTCAGATGCAGCGAGGACAGACATGGTCAGTACAGGACCATATCAAGTACATGCTGAGTTTTCATTTCCAAAAATTAGTGAATGGAGAAAAAATCAAGAGGAGCTGGTTTGTTTATTCAAAGAAAATAGGCCATCTAGTGCTGCTGATGAAAACTCTTTTCACACAAAGATTGTACAGTTAAATTGTTGTCTGGTAAATTAGCAGATTAGCAAGATTGCTAAACAATATTATTGGCCGCAGGGGGGCCAGTGTTCATCAACACTGAATTTGCATTAGCGATATGTATATGCCCATGTAATTTCATGATGATATCTCAAGTATTCATTGAGTTATAGCATGATATGTCTCTGCTGACACACACAGACAGACACACACATATGCACACTGATTACAATAATCTCTCCCAACCAATGTTGGGCAAGATTAAAACGTGCATATTTTAACAAACCTCATCTATGATTTGAAAATAATTGAATCTCTGAAATGATACATTCTTTTTTTTCATAAATGGCCCACATTACTTTCCATCTACTAACACCCATTGCAGCATTGCAGTGAATATCTCCAAACCCTGTTTCCATCAAAAGAGCAATAAATTAATTAAAATTATTGTAATGTGCAGTAGTGATGCAATGATCACTGTCCATAAAATGTCTTTCAGAACATTTCACAATGTTAGCATGGGAAACATTAACATGTTATTAGCATAATAATAGTGTAAAATGTTATAAAATCAGTAACTGTGTATTTAGTGATGACGCTGTAAAAGGAGGAGCAGGGACAGAACACAGACCTAGGTGTCAAAGAGGGAACCAGAGGGTTGTAGTGGAAGATAGAGGATAAATGAGGAGGGGATGGCATTCTTTCAACCTTATATAGAGTGTGTTTGTCCACAGGGTCCAGCTGTTCCTCAGGCCAGTGTTCAGGAATAGAAAGAATAAATGGAGGAAGAGGAGGACAAAGACAAAAGGAAACATCGACAATACAAGAAAAATGAAAGACAGATGAGAGAATAAGAGGCCTTCTCTCTTTGTGTTTAGTCCTTGTTTTGTACAACCCATTGCCACACCTGCCTCTGTACATTCAACAAGATGTCTGTGGAAAATCTTGAGGCCAGTCAGAGCACCAGCTGGCGCCGTCAGTCAAGAATTAATCAGATACTCTATGTAGGAGGTGACATCAGCCAGGCGGCATGGAACGTCGCTCTGTGGTCCTCTGGGAAGGCAAGGGTGATGACTGAGAGGGGTAAGAGGAGGTAAAGATGGAAAAGGGAAGTGGTAGAGGATCAAAACGGACAGATGGGAGGAAGGGAGGGTGAGAAAAACGGTCACATGTTTGTCCATTGTCTTTTAATAAGTAGAGGTATTTAGTGGGCTGTGGTACTCAATTAAAATACATAATAAAAACGAGAAAAGCACTCAGAGTATGCAGACCTCCACCAAGGCAAAACACTGTTTTACCCCACTGGTGGAAGAGGCTTTGGCACATCTGCATGATTACTATATGATGTTCTAAATACGTACCAAGAATGGGTTAGACTGTCGCAAAACTGACCAGACAGTCTAAAGTAGGGGGTCAAACACACTTAAAATAAGACATAATCACTGATGTAAAGAGTAACCTTTCAGTGAGATATTCAAACTTTTTTTAGATGATAGATCAAGAAATCTTGCCAAGATCATTTTCATTTGTTCCATCAGCTGATTTTTATTCATTAATTTTTTTTTTGCTTAATTCAAGCAAAAAATACCTTGTATTGCACTTTTTTCCTTAAAAAACTAATAAAAAAAAAACAAGAACAACAAAATTGTGTTTAGAAAGATATGTTTCCCAGTCTGAACCTTGAACCTTCACTGCACCATACACTGTAAACCCGAAAAAGTTAGCAGAACTCAAAAAATGTAAGGCAATTGATTGCCTCAATTATTTTAAGTTGGTGAAACTTAAAAAATACAAGTTAAACTGTAGATTCTTATTAAAGTATACTTAAACTAAAACATTATTTATTAACTTACTATTCGAAGGTTCTGTCAGTCCTACTGGGACATTGAAGTCAGGGTTACATGTTTTTGTCCAAGGACACTTTGACATGTGGACAGCCAGAGCCAGGACACTAACCTCTGACCCTTCAGTCATTGGACGACCCGCTCTACCAACTGAACCACAGCCACCCCTGAATAAAATGACTGTGTTTTGCGATTATGTAATTTTTTTGGTGTGATAGATATTGGTGGGTATTTGCAGTGCTCTTAAACTGTATTTCAGCATCTGCTACATCAGTTAAGTTTATTTTTTTCAATCATCCTTATTTGAAACAATAGAAATATCAGTACAATAACGTTCTCATCATTTAATGACTTAATTCCACTCATTTGTACCTCATCTATGTTTTTAAGTTATGTTCACTTATATCCACAATAGTTCCCCTTAATAAAAAATAATAGTTGGAAGTACTTAAAAAGAAGAACATGTTACAGCATCTTAATACATTTGAGTTAATAGTACTATTTCTGAAACTGAGTATTTACAACTTAATATATTTAATTATTCTGAACTTTGGGGTTTACAGTGTACCTCTTATCAATGAGGGGTCACAGTTAAATATTTATGTAACAACATCAGACATCTCACATGTTTTACCTCTGAATTCACATGTGAAATATTATACAAAAATAAGGAAATTTAAACTGAACTTAACCACAAAATTTGACCACATGTACTGTGTTGTCTTATAATGTATGTATGATGTCACATATGTCTATGTATGTGCTTGCATTCTGTCTGCCTTTCACATGTTGTACACACGTGTTTATACAGAAAAACACAAAACAAAGAATAAAAATAATATAATAATGTGTCCAACCATTCTATGATGGGATAATGTTATGATTCAATGACTCATTTGAGTATTGCTGTATTTTAAGTTATGATACAGCCTGGTCTGTGCTTGTTAATATTTTGTAATGTCTTTATATTTTAGTTTTTGTTGTATGTAAAAAAAAAAAAAAAAAAAAAAAAAAAGCAAAATCTGTTCAAAAACAAAGTAAAAAAAAAAGAATAAATACAAGGAGATAATTTTTTAACGGACATTTTTAGAGGATTGATACAAATTGTGGGTGACTAGTAGGATACAACCTTGATCTGAGATTCTGGAGGTCTAATATCAGATTTAGTGGCCTGCTTCCAACAGGTGATACATTATGACATATATGAAAACATTTAAACATACATTAATATTTTATATTGTGGTATATCAGTGGTATGACACTTAAACATATGTCCACATTGGCTTATTCTGTTGTTACTAACTGGGGGAGTGTTAGCCATGGTTATCAATTACACGACTGTAGCAGTTCTTAATGGCAGTACAAATAGTACTGTGACCAGCACCCGCAATTTAATCCAATCATTTGAGTATGAAGCATTCACTGGGGATGAGGAGGTGATGGCTGATGGGTACTGCTGATCTCAGCAGAGTGCATAGTCAAGTCATGGATCCGGCTTGAGCGAGACTAGTGGAGCACACAACAGATCAGTATCCATAAAAGTGAGCAACAGAGCTTACATGAAATGAGGTTAATAAATAGATAGATTGCATGAATTAATTTTTCTGCAGTCGTTTTAGACAGAATATTCCTAATTTTGGCTATGTTGCGCAGGTGAAAGAAGGCTGTTCTGCAAGTTTGGTTAATGTGCATTTTGAATGAAAGATCTGGATCAAATAAAACTCCTAAATTTTTAACTGTGGCACTGGGTGTTACACTTAAGTTGTCCAGAGTAACTATGTGGTCAGGTAGGGAGTCTCTCGCATTTTTAGGACCAATTATAACGACTTCAGTTTTTTCAGGGTTCAATAAAAGATAATTGGCACTCATCCAAGTTTTTATGTCTTGGACACAAGTATTTAGTTTATCTATTTGCCTGGTCTGATCAGGTTTAATCGATAAATATAGCTGTGTGTCATCCGCATAACAATGAGAGGAATGATGTACTTACATGATTAAAGTTGTCATAAATCGCTCAATACTCAAGCAATATTGATGGGGTTTGTAACAAATGCCAGACATGCTAGATAGACAGATATAAATAGAAAAAAAAAACATTCAAATGTGCTCAGGTTTTTATGTACTTTGTATTTACAGCTTTACATTTGTTTTCCTTGATGCTATAATGTAAGAAACAAACATAATTTTAAGGAACTTTTTCACATCAGAAAGTGTACTGTACTAAACATGCAGACAGAAAATGAAAGTTTAAAAAATGTGGCATTAAGTAGCTTTCAATTGCTTATGGAGACTTGAATCATAGAAATGAATGAATCCAGATTACACATATGCCTTTTGTAAATGAGATGGGAAGTTAAAGAGAGATGGTTTGACTCCCTCTCTTAGACGGACAGTTACCGGTAAACAGCTGTAATACGCAGGATGATGTAGAACTGGTTAGATCATAGGTAGACACGAAGCTGATGAGGTTCTATCTGTCTTGTCTGTTTATTTAACTCTTACTATGACAACCTGCTAATAATATATTATGCCTTACATACATTTTACCTTGTGTCCTTACAGTGCTCATTAGAGCACCCATAAGCTGAACAAAGTCCAGCATCTTTGGCGAAGCTCTTCTGCTGTTTAACTATGCTGGAGTCAGAGGGAGAGTGTGTGTATCTTAAGTGTTAAGTGGCAAAACCAGCATTGTAAAAAAAAATATCTGAGCACCTTGTATAGTAGCTACACATGTGACATTTGTAAAAAATCAAAGTTTGGCAATCGGTTTAAAATTCAGCGAATAATTCCACTTCCATCAGTAGTTCTTTCCTTCGTAGATGTCGATGCACCGCTACCTCTACTGAACCTGATTCAAGATGGCGGTGCTGTGGCACACCTCTTGACAGCCTATGAGGCGTCTATGTATATCTATGGCTAAATGCATGTAATGTAGTTAGCTAGCCGCATACTGTAGTTAGCCACACTGTCGTTAGCCATATACTGTAGTTTGGTAAATTGCATGTACTGAAGTTAGTTAACTATATTTATACATTTTTATTTTTCAGGGGGTCGCACCTCCCTTAAAGTCCTCTGGTACCCCAAAAGAGAGGCCAGCTTCACTATTTGAGAACCATTGGACTAGAGACAAGTGTAATTCCAGTTTTTGTTGAGGAGAGACCCTTCACCAGCTAATGAAGGCAAATAAAGCCAAAGACAAAAAAAAAATGTAATAAAACATTGTGGAACAAAACTCATTCATTCTTGTAGTGATCATCCTCCTTCAATACCTTAAGTTTAACAGCACTTGCTCTCATGTAACCAAAATGGAATATATTTTCCTCCAAAAGGTGTTCGTACAACAAACATAGTCAGATGGGTCTCTCTCTCTCTCTCTCTCTCTCTCTCTCTCTCTCTCTCTCGCATCTGTATTTGTCATTTTTATAACCTATCTTACATACCAAATCTGTTCATGGCTAGTCACCTGGTGTCCCCTTTCCCTAATCCCCCCCTGGGGTGAGTGGCAGCTCATGGACGACAGGATCTGCGTTGACTTGCTTGTGCCCTGTGCTGACCTATGACCCTGGACCTCCTCCCTCGCCTGTCTGGTGGATGGACCTGCTCCTCCCCTCCTTCATTTATAAATGGGCGTTCATCTATAGCCTGTCCATCCATGGGAGTGGATCTCTCTCCTTCAGTGTGGTTCTCCTCAACATTTCTTCTTTTTCCCACTGGGTTTTGAAGTTTTTTTCTTGTCGAGAAGGAGGGTCTAAGGACAGGGGATGCATGGGACTTTTCATTTATTTCTGTAGTTGATTGTGTTTCTGTAAAGCCCTATGAGATGACTTTGAAATATAGTCACTTAAAGAAGACTCACACAACTTACTTAAAGACTGAACACATAAACAGAAGTGTCAACTTATCATTTTAAAAGTAAAGCTAATCATTGAAGTATAGAGGGAACATTGCACTTCAGTCAAGATTCAAGATGTCTTTATTGTCACTGAGCATTTGCATGTCAGTGAAATTTTCAGTGTAAAAGATAACAAAATATCAAACAAGATAAACCAACTGGCATGCAATAAAAACAGAATAGAATAAGATAAAATAAAAATGAAATAAATAGAATTATGTGCAAATACAGTGGAATAGGAGGAGAAAATATACATGTCTGTATGTGTATATATACGTTGTGCATATATACACTAAGGTACGGTTGCGTGGATGGCAAAGTGCAGTGTACAGTCTTACAACAGATTGACATACTAACTGGGCTATACGTTTGATATATATATGAAGGTTTTGTTTGTTTACCCTCTTATGCAATCACACACCAACAGCATGAATGACTATAGATGGAGTACAGCTGTGAGAGATCAGAAGTTCATTTACACGCCTCTTGAGTTACAGATGTCATAAGTGCAAGGACAATTCTAAGGCAGCGAGGACAGGAAGACAGGCAGATAGATGGGCTGACAGACACTGTGGAGGGGCGAGACAATCCATGCATGGGCGGAGGTGTTAATCTACGTGCACGGTTTTGTATGTGCTGTGTGTGTGTGTGTGTGTGTGTGTGTTGACAAGCACGCGCTCCAGTGCTTGTTCAGTATGTGAAATCAAGTTCCCATCTGCATTGAGTTGCGCCGTTGATCCCCTGCCAAAATAACCTCCAGCTGCCTGATGCCTGCTCTGTGTTTTCTTTTTTTTCTAAAATAAATGTCACTGAGCTTGTCCGTTATCTAAATATGGGGGATTGCAGAGTGGGCTACACAAGGGGGTGTCCATCAAGTGATTGTATGGACAAACTAAGCTTGGTTTTGATTGGCCGTCTGTTGTTTGAGGAGGGAGCCTCTTGCCCAATCCTAAACATTTTAAGTAAAATTGAACTAGGGATGAGAGGGTATTTATGGAGGGGGAGTCCAGCCACGGGGGGCTACCTGCACTGTGTAAGAGGGAGGCTATCTGTCCCAGTCGTCTGTTGTTCTTTCTAGTGTCTATTGTGCAGCACCGTCAGCCACCATGGTAAGAAACTGAACATTGAAAAGGAGCTATGATGGAAACACTGACAGAAACAATGTTATGTTAGTCTACATGGATTTTGTTTACTATTGTTTGCCACTTTGAATGGATACGGATAAAGAAACACTGTCACAGAAGATGATTATTTTCTCAAGGAAAAGAAAGTTCTTCTTCTTCTTACCAAGAGAACATTCAGATAACAAGTCCTCATCTGCAGCACAGCTGGATTATCACATACAAGTGATGTTTTATCCTTTGGAATCACTAAAATTCTTGGAATATAACTTGTGGACATCTTTTGGTCTGTTTACTTTATTACTTTTCTTTTTCATAGATATTGACTACTCATATTTTCTGGTATTTTGCTGATTGGAACTTTAATTTATGTACATTTACACCTTCTATTATGCTTCTTTGTCTTCTACTTATAGACTTTAGGTTTCTATTAGTCAAAACGCAATATGATTTATATTTAAGCTAAAGACAGAAAGTACACAGCTGAGTAAAGTGAGAGAACATGATGCCTTTTCTGAGTCGCCTAACTTGGTAAAATCACCTTGAGAAAATCCCTTCTAAATCTTTTCCAAAGTCTCACTTTAAAAATAGCTTTCAAGTCAACAGTTGAGTAACCTCACTGTGTTGGTGTGAGTGACTTTGTTAAGCATTGTACAAATACGTACCACTCAATACTATTGTTTCTCTCTTAAAGTGCTGGAAAATACGCTGATACTGTAGCAGTAAATGTGTCCTCCTGAGACCCAGCAATGCTTTTTTTGTCCTCTGTAGGGGACAAGAGTTTCACAGCTTTACTCAGAATCAAACTCAAATCCTTTCCACTAAAAAAAAAAGAAATTAAAAGTGTGTCTGAAAAACCGTTACTCTATGTTTTTTTTCCAATCAATTAAATTATTTCATGTAAGAAAACATTTACTTTCCTGGGTTTCAAGTGGTTATAAATCCAGACAGATATACTGAGCATCAAATCAAGTACTACTTGGAAAATTAGAATATCCTGAAAAAAATGCATGTATTTCTGTAACTCAATTTTAAAGGTGAAATGTACATTAAATGCGAATCAATATATTTCAAGCTTTTATTTATTTGGATTTTTGCTGATTAGGATTTACAGCTTCAGAAAACTGGTTTTCAAACAATATTCAAATTTTCTGAGTTTGAGGCTTTAATAAGCTGTAAATCATAATCAGCAAAACTATGAAAAAGATATGCTTGAGATATTCCAATTTGTATGTCATGAATCTATAAAATTGGCAAAATTGGTTTTACCTTTTATATTGAATTATCTAATAAAACAACTTTTACACAATATTCTAACTTCCCGAGTGCTCATATTGTGGACAAAAGAGAAAATAATACTATATTTCAGAACAGACCTGCAAAGAAATTAAACCAATTATGATACAATACTCCCATTTTCTATCTGTTTAAATAGTTTGACAATAGAGCCCTAAAATATCAGTAACAATATATGCTAGTTTGAGTGGTGTTCCCCTTTAAGAGCCATTATTAATAAACTTCTCAGTCCAGTTGGCTGGGGATTAAACATGACTTCTTACCTGCCATATGGTTATTTCCAGGCCTTGGCTGTCACTTTGTCAATGATAGTTCTCTCTCTGGCATAAGGTTTCTCTGGCTCAATGAAGGAACAGGGATTAACTATAAAATGCAGGGGTGGGGTTTCACTAGCAGAAGGATGCCACACTGTCCAAGCCTTTTTACTACAAATAAAAAAAAACCCTCCCTAGTTTTGAAGTAGAGTGACAAAATATATTTGTAAAGACTTGAAGTCATCAATCTATGTGAATGGCAATAATAAAATAATGCCATAAATCATTTAGGAAAATTTTGCTTAGGAAATAACACTTGGTGAATTAACCCTTTCATGCATACTGGTCACTAGAATAGAATAGACTAGAATAGAATAGACTAGAATAAAATAGAATAGAATAGAATAGAATAGAATAGAATAGAATAGAATAGAATAGAATAGAATAGAATAGAATAGAATAGAATAGAATAGAAGACAATACAATACAATACAATACAAGTATTTTATTGATCCCACAACTGGGAAATTGTTTTGTAACAGCAACAGCATACAGTATATGAAGAAAAAAACAGCTATTCCACAGCTGTTCTCTTGTATATTCATGGGTTTTGTGGGTTATATACATTGCAATTCATACCATTACTGTGACTTCTTGATGAACTAAATAATCAATAAGTTTGTTTTCTTTTTGCATATTATCTCCATGAAGTAATAACTAGTATTAGAGTATGTTCAAATCTGACAGAACATCAGATTAGCTGAATTTTTAAAAAAAAAAATAAAAAAAAAGGATTAACTTTTTGGTGATGGGTTTTCAACACATGTTTCTTTGCTTCAAAAATTAAACATGTTTTCCAGCTGAGTGGACATTTTTGCAATTCCCCGAAAAATAGGTTCATATAAAAAATTTCAATCACGTTTTCATGCCTGAAGAAGAATGAATAAAAATCTCAACTAAGCTTCTCATGATTCAGACATAGAAGGGTTAACCTTTAACCCCTAATGTGTCTAATATGATTTATTTTAAATGTTCATAAAAATTCAATAGTTTTACTTCCAGTCATTCTGACAGAATAGACCATTTTCTTTCCAAAGACAGTTTTTCTTTCTCCTCAGAATTTTGACTTTAAAGGCAGAAATCTGTTTCTGCCTTTAAAGACTGTTTTTCATAATTCCACCTCCTCGACATTCTGATTTTAATTTTGATTTGAGAGTCAGAAATCTGTCTTTTTCAAAATTCTGCCTTTTTTTTTTTACTTAGAATGACTGACTTTATACTCAGAATTACTTTTTTCTTCAGTATTCCAACTATTTCTCCTCTGAATTCTGAGTTTTTCTTCATATTTACAATTTTTTACCCCTCAGAATTGATTTTTTTCCTTCAAAATGTACCCGTCTTTCTTCAGAATTCTGACTTTAATGTCAGAATTCCACCTTTTTTCCCTTATGACAAAAAGTCATAATTTTGTTTCTTAATAATAATAATAATAATAATTATTATTATTATTTGGTAACTCCTACATACAAAACACTCACCACAGACTCGTCAGCAGTTAAAAAGTTAAGTGAATCCAAAGTTTTCAATCTAATATGAGACACTGCCATACATTGAAATGTGGTGATCAGTAAAATCTGGTCTGATCTGTGACTGGAACAAATGTGACCTTCCTACCAGAAACACCTTGGAACCTGTTTCTAGAGTTTGTACCTTTGCAGATGTGACATTTATCAGACAGTCAACTAAATATAATGACAGTCAAACTAGAGTAAAAGCTCACACTATGAAATCATAATTAATCACTGACTATTCTTTCTTGCCTTTTATTTTTCCCTTTTCTCAAGCCCACTGACGCCCAAAGTGATGCACGCTCCTTCCTGACAGAGGAAATGATTGCAGGTAATTATTCAACCTTCATATTTTCCACTGTCATAATGGTAGTTCTGTTTAACTGCTTTTTAAACATGACCGCTTTAAGTGTGCCCTTTTTTTGTACTGATTAATCATTACAGTTTTCACCTACCAATTTTCTTCTGGTTTCATTTGACCTATTAGATATTTTTTTTCATTTCTTATTCAGAATTTAAGGCTGCCTTTGACATGTTTGACACTGATGGTGGTGGTGATATCAGTACCAAGGAGTTGGGTACCGTGATGAGAATGCTGGGCCAGAATCCATCAAGAGAAGAGCTGGATGCTATCATTGAGGAGGTGGATGAAGATGGTGAGG
This sequence comes from Siphamia tubifer, assembly GCA_020466265.1. Taxonomy (NCBI): domain Eukaryota; kingdom Metazoa; phylum Chordata; class Actinopteri; order Kurtiformes; family Apogonidae; genus Siphamia; species Siphamia tubifer. The sequence goes on from CM035789.1 coordinate 28,145,420, forward strand.
TTACAACCAAAACATTCTCCATCATTCAAAATTCAGTCTTGCATTTACACTACCAGGTCAAAAGTTTTAGAACACCTTGATTTTTCCAGAGTTTCATTGAAAATTTGGCGAAAATGATGCAGTTCTTCTTCCTCGCACCAAATTTTGTGGTTTAATCAACCTCCACTGCTGCAGAACTGCTTCAAGTTGTTTCAACCCATTTTTGTATATTTTTGAAATGGAGAAAAACAAAACCCTAAAAAAAAAAAATCCTTGGACCCCGCCCGCAAAAATTTTTTTTTAAATTAAAACACCCTAAAAACACTTTAAAAAACATGTTAAAAATTAATACATAAATTTAAAAAAACATTTAAAAACCCTTTTAAACAACCTTAGAACTTAAAAAAACATTTAAATCCTTTAAAAAATCTTTTAAAAAAACCCTCAAAAAGCACTTAAAAACCCTCAAACCCCCTTGAAAACCTTTAGAAAAACCCTTAAAAAAATTCAAACACCCTTAAAAACACTTTAAAAAAAAAAACCTTTAAAAAACACTTAAAAAATGTAAAAACATTATTTTTCAGATTTAATTTATATATATATATATATATATATATATATATATATATATATATATATATATATATATATATATATATATATATATATATATATATATATATATATATATATATATATATATATATATATCTCGCAGTTCATTGTTTACTCTTGTACCATTTGAATTTGTCAATTTGACTTGAACTATTGTAATTTCCAAACAAAACTGTCAAAATCAGCATTTTGTAAAGATAACTCAACAAAAACTTATGGACGGATTTTGATGAAATTGTGATGTGTTTCAAAGTAGAATCCAGAATCCAGGATCTCTTCCAAACCACCAAAATATAATAATTTCCAGATCTCCCCATTACTATCCTACCTTGAAAATAACTGTTTGAGTTATCTTGATAACTAACAGACAGACAGACAGACAAACTCTGGCAAAAACATAACCACCCTGGCAGAGGTAATTAGTTATGTCTCTATAAACTGGTGTTGGGTGAATAAACTACTAGGCTGTGTATGCCGTCACAAGGTGGCAGTATGTACTACACTGACTGGCACATGACTGCAATAACCCATAAAGACCCAAAATCAGCTACTGATCTAAACTGTTTACGTGTTGATCCATTAATCTTACCAGTACATGTAAATAATTGTGGTTCTTTTCTAATAATCAGATGTGACTCATTTGGATGTTCAGAAGCTCCGTAGTGAATGTGGAAACACCGTCATCTTCTACAACCACGGTTCTCAAACTGGGGTCCGCGGACCCCTAGGGGGACGTGGCGCATATCTAGGGGGTACGCGAAATTATTCACGGTTTTGTTTTTGTTTTATTTGTTTTTTTTTTTATGTTTTATTTTGAAATGCGAAGTTTTATTTTGTAGCGAGCGGGCGGAAGTACCAGCGCTGTTTGACGGCAGCTTGACTAAATTGAGACGGAGCGAGTCACAGGCTATTTTTAGCCACCCTGCAGCGAACATGGATCGGTTTTTCAGTCCGCTAAGTTCCTCAAGAAGTGGTAAAAGAAATGACAATGAAAATGACAAAAACAAACGTCCTAACCCTAAAAAGAGAAAGTACATTGATAGTTATATTGAGTTTGGCTTCATTGAGAACAATGATGGGAGACCAAAATTCCACCAAAAGTCTCTGTCTGTCTGTCTGTCTGTCTGTCTGTCTGTCTGTCTGTCTGTCTGTCACACACACACACACACACACGGTTTTGTGTGTCTTTTGTTCTGTTTATTATTTTAAAATTATTGAAGTGCTCATTTATATTATAATACCTGAAAATTTCGCTGGTTTGCACAAAAGCACTATTAAAAAAGGTTATCATTGTTTCATAATAATCATTGTTGAAGTGGTTTTTTATCATTTTCAGTATCGCGAGGATGAGGGGGGACATGGAAAAATTTCACCCCTCCAAGGGGGACCTGGGCCAAAAAAGTTTGAGAACCCCTGTTCTACAACATTGATTCACCAGTAAAACCCCATGGAGTTGAATCAATGACAGTAGACATTAGTTTTATATTCAGTTAATGATATCTTTGCTGAAAAAGCAATGTTTTCTGCTGTTTTTATATAATAACTTCCAACTTTAATATTGACTTTTAATTTACATCAACAAGATAAGTACATTTTAATACAGGAAAATATATGATTCTCACTTTAAAAAAAAAGAAGAAGCAAAATACTGAGGATAATATTGTAATAAATGCTGATGAATTACATAAGATAAGTTAGATATAGAGAAAATGTGGGATTGTTCTGTTTGTTACATATTTGAAATAAACTAAATTATTCCTGAAAGAACTTGTTCAGACAAATATAAAAAATAAAAATAGACATTTATTGACATTTCCATTAAGATTTAATGAGGTGAAACTTCAGAATATCAGTGAGTCAAACTTTATTCCAGGCTCAAAAAGAGGTCCATAAAAACAATAAGAACAAAAATAGAAAGAAAATAAGAAAAATACATTGTAATTATTGTCCATATAAGCATCCTCTCCAATGTCTCCAAAGTGGACAGTTGTCGTCTGACGCTTCTGTGTGCAACAAAAACTCTTATGATGTCATTTTCTGAGTCCATGAGTCTCATCATACATTTATTGACATGTCTGATGCCTGCATCCAGTGTAGTTACATGATTTTGCACAAACAGCTGGTTACCACATGTCCATCGAGCGACCTTAAACAGCAGTCTATGCAACTTGCTTTTTTTTTTTTTTTTAATTTGACCTTTGTGTAACAACACCACAAGTGGGCAGTATAGAGTGAATGGATAACCCACTCTACCAACTGGTGACATGTGTGAGATAAAAGTTTAATACAATGAAGGGGGGGGGGGGGTTACAAAGAGATTATATAATGATAAATAATGTCTTCAACAAAATTCATGTTCGTCTTTAACATTGTCCACTGTCTCTTTCATGCTAATTCACCTTCATTCACCTCCTCAGGCAGCGGTACCATCGACTTTGAGGAGTTCCTGGTCATGATGGTGCAACAGTTAAAGGAAGACCAGGCTGGAAAAAGTGAAGAGGAACTGTCAGAATGCTTCCGTATTTTTGACAAGTATGAGATACTAACACAAAGCACATGTACATGGATGATGTGAAAACGTTCAGCTTTTTCAGGTTGAAAATTGAGAAAATATCATTTGAGCACTGCCACAAAATTAGTTCTGTCTTTATGAGTTAAGACAGTTATTCCTTTTTTTTTTTTTTTTTGTCTGATACTATTTTAACGTCACACATTTCTACCAAACCCTAGACATTCACAGCCTTGTCTTTTTTGCTCAAATTAATTTGCTTTTGCACTAATTGACTATACTGTGTTAAAAATGAACATTGAAGAAGACATTTAGGCAATATAAAGTACATTAGAAAAGCCAGATGTAGATTATTACTGCAAAAAGTGAGAATTTTATTTATCAGTCCACTTTATATTTATAAAACTGACAATTAATCAGAGGTGGTCAAAGTACTCATATTCTGTACTTAAGTAAAAGAACAGTTACTCTGGTACTCTGATAAAAGTAGAAGTACTGATTCAACTCCTTTACTTAAGTAAAAGTAAAAAAAAAAAAAAAAAAGTACAATTTCTCAATTGTAATGAAGTAAAAAGAGTAAAAAGTAAAACTGCATTTCTTTTTTGCTGTGGATGAAATAATACTTATTAAAGCTGGAGAAAACAGAAAAAAAATATCTAAAAAATAAAGCCTTTACAAGTGAGTTACTGTGTAGATGATGTGTTTTATTGGGTCATGGCACTCATTTTGTACACAGGACATTTAGGAAACATTAAAAAGTCATAAAAAGGAGATTTTAAAAAAACATAATTCTGAGATTTTTTTTTTTTAATTATGATAAAAAGTCAAAATTATGATTAAAAAAGTCAGAATTATGAGATAAGAAATGAATAATTATGAGATAAAAAAAAGTCAAAATTATGATATAGTACATCACAATTTCTGATTTACTATTTATTTTTCATGCTGTCACATTTTTCTTGTTTGAAAATGTAATGAATCTATTCTGAGAATGTAAAGAGTATAGAAGTACAGATATTTATACAAAAATGTAGGGAGTAAAAGTAAAAAGTTGACACAAAAATAAATACTCAAGTAAAGTACAGATACCTAAAAAGTGTACTTAAGTACAGTAAAAGAAGTACTTCTACTTAGTTACTTCCACTAGTGCATTTAAATTATTTGACGTGATGACACGATTAAACAGTGCCGTAGTTGTGTCTGAAAAGTTTTCAATTGAGTTCACTATGTAGTGCAGTACATTTATTAACCTATGTAGGGAGTAGGGGGTAGGGAGTAAGTGGGTGATTTCGGACACAGCTAGCGCACACAAAGAACAGGAAACCCTCACAAAAACAACTATTCACAGAATGCCTAATCTTGCCCCTATTTTGTGCCAATCTCAAGTTTTGATGACAACCTGTTCTTAAATTAGAGCCAATGATGTGATTTTAACCTTTCTGCTAAATTCGACCATGACCTTTGACCTTTTGCAATATTGATAATTTCGTTATATGTATATATGCATCAGTGTGTGTAATATTATGATAATATATCCAGTATTGATTAAGTTATAGCATGATATGTGTATGCTTGACACACACAAACAATGTTACACAATTTAATTTTCCAACATGTCACCTTTGACCTCCAGAGTTCTCAAAAACTATTGGTTGTCGGTGATGACACCAATTATAAGAATTGTAAAAATCATCATTCCTCATCGTTTGGTACCAATCTGAACGTTCTGTGACCTTTTGTTGTTGTGTTATACCTGATAATGTGATGTTGACCTTTTAGTTCATCGTGGCCTTGACCTTTGACCTTTACTCAAATGGATCAATGCATCTGATACGCATTAGATATATGTCCATGTAATTTCATGGTGATATCTCAAGTATTCATTGAGTTATAACATGATATGTCTCATAAAATGTCTCACACAGACACACACAGTGATTATAATAATCTCTCCCAAACAATGTTGGGTGACATTAATAAAACAGAAAGTGGACGCACACACAACAGCCAAAACAACGAGCACAGCTGATGATTGTACATAACAAAATGATACTTTGTACTGGGTGTGTAAATATGCCACAACTCATTAACTTATCATTCCAGACTACAGTTATAACTGACCCAAACTTTAAAAATAATGCAGTTATTTTATATAAATGTGTTTTATAAAAAAAAAAAAAAGTGTGATTGTTCAGACATGAGGTCAACAAGGTGCTGAGAGATCAGCTGTTTAATTAAGTTGACTTTAATATTACTTATTGGAAACAGGAATGGAGATGGCTTTGTTGACCGTGAGGAATTTGGAGAAATCCTTCGTCTCACTGGGGAACCAGTCGTAGAGGAAGATATTGATGAGATGTTTGGTGAAGCCGACAACAACAAAGATGGAAGGCTTGATTTTGATGGTAAGATTAGTGCAGTAATAAGAACGTTATTGATTCTTTAGGGCATGTTTTTATTGTTTTGTTATTGTGAACACGGCAAGGAACACACACTGGAAAAAAAGGTTAAATCTTACAAAATGTATTTTCCTTATTATAAAAGGCAATAAATATATTACACACACACACACACACATAGAACAAATGAAAATGATCTTGTTTTTAATTGTCTTTTATAAACACATACACACAAACACACACACACAGACACACTCACATATATATATATATATACAGTGTATATATTACATTTGTTGCACTGGAGGATTTTTAAATTTAATTAAGCATAAGTAAATAAATAAATATTTTAACATCTTTAATTAAGTTTTAAAAAAAATCTGCCAGTGGAACAAATGAAAATGATCTTGGAAAGATTTGTTGAAAGAATATTTTCAAGATCTATTGTCTAAAAATATGTTATTTATATCTCACTGAAAAGTTACTCTTTAGGAGATTATTCCTTATTTTAAGTGTGATGAGATGTTTTGACTAGAAATAAGAAAACTACATTTGGTAATATGATTTTAATCAAGTGTATTGAGGTTATTTAAAAAAAGTCTAGTTTTTTAACTGTAGCTTAAGTGGAACATTTTTTTGCAGGATGCATACAACTTTTTTTTTATATAAATATATACATATAGCAAAGAAAGATTAGCCACCATTTTAATTTATTTAGTCTTTAATTCAATTACAGAATTCAATGTCAAGGGGAAGTCACTAACATCACACACTTTATATATACACTGGGTTCTGAGTTGTTGATTTCCTCTCATATCTCCCATTATTTCATTATTTATCAGTGTCATGAATGCGTGGTAACTTAATTTTCTTTCCTCCTCCTCCTGCAGAGTTCTTGAAGATGATGGAGAATGTCCAGTAAAAAAAAAAAAACAGCTCTACATTCCTTCTTCTGACAAAAACTGAAAGAAAATATGAATCAACTGCCCAATTTCAGAGCATGATGTAGTTTTTTGACATCTATATATAGACCTTCACCCCCCCACCCCCCTTTTGCCTTCTCATATGAAGGCCTCGGGAGCCTCCTGAGGATATCTATGAATAGACGTTCAAACCTTTTAAGACGAAGACCCTTTCCTATGGCCACCTCCATGTGCCTGTCACCCAGCTGTCTTTTCGCAGCTGCTATTTCTTCAAGAAATGCTACACCGCCTAGCTTTAGCCTCCACCTTCCTCCTCCCCCCTTCAAAACCAAACCCCACTTCTCAACACTGTCATGTGCTTGGAAAATAAACCAACGTTCTCGTTCCTCTTTGAAAATTCTTCTCCTGTACTTTGTCTGTTACCAATTTTCTAGATTACTTTTTGTCTGAGTGGTGTTTGTGAGACTGCATTTTCTCACAGAAACACACACACTGAAAAAAAAAAATCTAAATCTTAGCGAGTGTCATTTTCTCATTTCTAGTCCAAATATCTCATCCCACTTAAAGTAAGACATAATGAAAGACTAACTTTACAGTGAGATATAAGAACTTATTATTAGACTGTAGATCTTCAAAATCTAATTTCAAGAATTTTTCACTTGTTTCATTAGCACTTTTTTTTATTCAATATATATATATATATATATATTTTTTTTTAAATTTAATTTAATTTAATTTTTTTTTTTTTTTGCCAATCTGCCAATGGAATAAGTGAAAATTATCCTGTTGAGATTTCTTAAAATAAGATTCTCCAGATCTATTGTATAAAAATAAAGACAATTATATCTCACTAAAAAGTTACTCTTTAGGTGATTATGTCTTATTTTAAGTGTGATGACATATTTGAACTAGAAATTAGAGAAATACTCTTTTCAGTTTTGCAGCACAACAGCTTGCTCAACCATTATGACTCCCCTGAGAATACAGTGCTGTGCATGCAGACATAAAACGTGCTGCTCCTTCCTGTGATGACACACACACACACACACACACACACACACACATACACATACTTGTAAAGTACAGCTGTAACTCCCTATTTTAGTCAAAGCTTCAACTTAGCCTCCACCGCTGTACTTTGTACGAGTCCATTTTGCACAGATGGTGTCCTTTACCAACCTCCTTATCTTTTACAAAATCAACAGTCATATCTGAGGAAAGGTTTAGTGATATGGTTTCAGATGATTATGTCCAATGTGGCTAAAGCCTGTCATAACTTTACTGATCTTCACCACGCGGTCTTCCACCTCAGATCAATGCCCCCTCAGTGGGTCAGTGCAGCAAGAAAAAGAGGCTGTAGAGGCTTCAGACATGGAGTCACAGAAGAGACACTTCCTCCTTTGAAAACTGTCTTTCCTCCACTGAGTATATACCCTGCTGTAGTCCCCCACCACCTCTGAAAAAACAACATCCCTCCCCTTCTCTAATGACTGCTCCCTCTTTTTCTGCAGCATCCTCTCCTGTACTCCCCCTTGTCTCACCTGGGCCCTCCCTTCAGGAACCGTCCACCATATAAGGATGACCAAGTTGGGTTTATTAGCGACCCGCCATCAGGACAGGGGTCTTTTAGTCACAAAGCTGTACGTCGCATCTCTGTCTCCCCTCGGCCAGAAATCTGCCCCTGCTATTCAGGGAACAGCCAAAGGGGTGGAGGCAGGAGGAGGGAGGGGGGTAGGGGTGGTAATAGCTAGGGTTCAGCCCTGCAGAATTTTTTCTCTTGGTTTTGAGTTTCACACCCACACTGAAATGCCATCATCACAAAATGCATAACCTAGTTTAAAACCCTTTGACTGCCACTCATCTGGTGCTGTTGATTGTCTTATATAAGGCATAAACACAAAGCATAGGTTCCACAGATGTGCTCCAAGATCTGTGGTTTTTAATCTGACTTCTTCATTTAATAGCTACTCTTAACCACCCCTTCGACTCCCTGCTAAAGTCCCTACAATTGTGCAATTATGTACAATCATCTGAGGAGCATATAAATGCAACAAATGTATTTTTCAGATGTGAATTTTCCCACAGTTTATGTAACATTCCTTGCAAGCACTTTATACATAGTGCTGAAAAAAGAAGGTCCAACAACTGTCCAATCATTTTGTATTATTCCTTCTGTACAGCCATTATTTCCCTGTCTTATATCAGGAAAAAAAAAAATCTAACATACCTTTATTTATTTTACATTCTTAACCCTACATCTTCAAGATACAAGGGCTTTCCTTTCCAAAGTGTGATTGGCTTAACGTGGCCCCAGAACCCTAAAAGTTCAGGATACTAAATCTGGAGGCCTGTGAGAGCCAGGGGGCGGGACCTGGCTGTCCTGTTTAAAGTGTGTGTGAACCTTCACTTGACGTCTAGTCTCTCTGTTGGGGTACACACGGATTGACCACTCCTTTGGGCTTTTTTTTCCTTGGATATTTAGGGGGGAAAAGCTAATCCACAAACATGGTAAGACAAATGAATTGTGAAAATGAGCCACTGAAATACTCAAAGTTCACAGCTTTATTATTAGAATGTTTACCCATAATGACAGAAAATAACAGTTTTAATGACTGGGTAATGAAGGCATGTGGATGTTTTAAAGCTCAAGCTGTAGATGGAGGAAGCATGTCTCCATTTGTAAATGACACTTAGCTCTTTTATTTATTTATTTTTTTAAGATGTTAGATTACACAAATCTAAAAGCAACTCTTACACTAAATGTGTAAATGACTTTTAACAGTTTGTCACTATTGACACAGAAATATGTGTAGGTTATTCTAATTAGTAATCCTTTACAAATACTTAATCTTTGCAATAGTTTAAACTTGGGTGGGGAGTTGGCTGAGTGGCAGCTGCTAAGGTGAGCATTCTGCTTAGGTGACGAATTCCAGGGATTGGATGTCTGCGGACCATATACAGAGAACCTAATGTGTTGAGCCTGAAATAGCCGGACTCATTTTCACCATGCTCAAGATTGCTCCGAGATGCATATATATATATATATATATATATATATATATATATATATATATATATATATATATATATATATATCCTGCAAAAGCATGGCTGCTCAGAGCATGTTAATGAGTTAGAATAACAATAATAATAATGAAAATATGAAATAATATAACTTGTAATTGTAAACTGTTGTTGTAAATGCTTTAAATGTAACTGTAGAGATCCATTTTCTTTTACCGAATTAGAGTATATTGTATGGAAATTGTACAACACATTCTACTTTTTCAATTTTTGTTTTGTTGTTTGTTTTTTATTTTTATTTTTGCTTTTTTTCTTTTCTTTTCTTTTTTTTAATTATTATTTCATGTGTCTCGAAATAAACAATATTAAATAAAAATAAAGAATGGGAAAACATAATGATATTTTCCAGAAGAAAAAAAAAGTTTTCACAATAACAATGCTTTGTTAAAATTCGGACTTCATTGCACATATTGTAAAGCTTTTTTTTTTTGGGGGGGGGGGTTAAATTTAAAAAAAAAAACCAAACAATAATGAAATATGAGAAAATAACAATTAACACTTAACAGCACTTTATAATGTATTTAACAACATCTGCTTGTCTAACTTGTAAATCATTGTAGAAAGAAATGGCCAAATTAGTCACATTATATAACAGGAAATAATTAGAGTAACATTCTTAATTTGGGAGAAAAAAAAGTTAAAGACAGAATGGATGCTGTGGAGACTGATGAAATGATGTCTTTTTCCAGACTGACGCGCAACAAGAGGCCCGCTCCTACCTGAGCGAGGAAATGCTGGCTGGTAAGTAACGCGTTACTTTATGCAAGACATTAGAATGTAACTTATCACAAGTTCATATCATAACCCTAAAACAATGTTATTAAACACACATAGAAATGGGAGTACAACTCTTTACCTAAGTTAGTCGCACTGGCAGTACACAGTAAATTTTGCAGTGTTAAATCAACACTTAGAGAGTTAATTTGGAGACAATGGGACCAAATACACTCTAGAAGGAGTTAAATAAACTCTCTAAGTGTTGATTTAACACTGCAAAATTTACTGTGTACCTTTTTGCAGAATATTTATGTCCTCCCTTTTTGATAAAAAGGTACAATATGGTGCTCTGTGGGATACAGGTATAAAACTCATTTTCCCCCAGATAAAAAAGGCACCAAAAAGTTGCTTCGTATCTTATTGTACTTTAGAAGGTACACACATGTTCTGCAATAAAAAAAGGTACAACTTTAGTTCTCCCATTTCTGTGTGTGCATACATCTAGCTCAAAATATAGATAAAATAGCTCAATATATTCTCATTACCTCTCATTTTCCGTGAGAATGAGTATATTCAAAAATGACAGTAACTGTGTTAAATGTAGAGGTTGTTTTCACGACCAATCGTGGCACTTACATGTTTTTCTTTACTTGATTTTTATTCCCACAACTCAGTTTTAACATGTAGTGTAAGCATATGGAAACAGCTAAGGGAATGTGTAAGAACATTGTGCAAAACAAACAAACAATATTCTATCGACTCTATCGATTTCTCCAGAGTTCAAAGCCGCCTTCGACATGTTTGACACCGACGGTGGCGGTGATATCAGCACCAAGGAGTTGGGTACCGTGATGAGGATGCTGGGCCAGAACCCGACAAGAGAGGAGTTGGATGAGATCATCGAGGAGGTCGACGAGGACGGTGAGGAATAATTAAATAGTGTCTTATATACACGACTGAACAACAAATAGAGGATTAATGTGTTTACTCACGAGAAATTAATGGATTGAAATGAAATAAACAGACACAATTTGCACAGGCCTTGGAATGCCATACAGTCATAATGACTTATTATTGTTCCTAAATATGAAATAGGTCCCATGGCAACAGCTTAAGGTTGACATTGCATAGACCATGCATATGCACCGCACATTTTTTTGGGATAAAGGAAATTCATTTACGTGGTTACTTTCCTTGTGATGTGCTGCAGTTCTGTGCGTAAAGCGTGCGTAAATACGCACTGATTTCTTGGTTCCTAATGGAGCAGTACGTTGAACAGAAGGCTCCGAGCTGAACTAATCATGATTTTCAAAAAATTTGATTTTTTTTTAACTCTCAGGTAGCGGTACCATCGACTTCGAGGAGTTCTTGGTCATGATGGTGAGACTGCTAAAGGAAGACCAGGCCGGCAAGAGTGAGGAAGAGTTGGCAGAATGCTTCCGTGTGTTCGACAAGTACGTTGTATTTGTGATTCATTCATTAACATATGCTTATCATCTGACTGTGTATGTCATTGATACACGTGAGTTTATTTTCCTCATGTGTATTTTCTCCCTGTTTACACAGGAACGGCGACGGTTACATCGACAGAGATGAGTTCGCCCTCATCATCCGCAGCACTGGTGAGTCCATCACAGAGGACGAGATTGATGAGCTGCTGAAGGATGGAGACAAGAACGCCGACGGCATGCTGGACTTTGACGGTACATGCATGTTTGATACGCTTGTTATCACTTCGAATTGCTCTTTCCACTCTTAGTTACAAAGTCTATGGGTTCTAAAATCTTGTGTTGGCTTTTTCATTTCTAGAATTCCTCAAGATGATGGAGAATGTGCAGTAAACCCAGAAAGACTCATGGACATTCCTCCTTCCCCCTGTAAAACCCTCTCTGATCCTCCAACTGACCTGCTCAATCCACCCCATCACACGTCCCTCCTCCCCTCCTGTCCACCTGGTTCACTGCCTCTCTTCTCCATCCATATAGACATCCTCAACAGACAGCTAGAGCACCTGGTGGGGGTCAAAGGCTGGGCCACACTCTTCCTCAGCTCCTGAATGCAGTGAATGCTCAGAGCCCACGGATGCTGCGCTGAAACTGTACACTGTGACAAGACGGCAAGGCTGGAGTGGGGAAATTCACTGCATACATTTAATGTTGTATGCATATGCATGCCATCAGTGACCCCCCCCCCCCTGCTGATAAACCTCTAATCTAGATGTAGTCTAGATAGCTCAGCAGCCTGTTATCTGCTGCTTAGACCAATTATTTCAATCACTTCACTGTACAGAGAAGTAATTTGCTTGAAGAGAATAAATGAACTAACACACGCTCACTTGTAGTTGGTCGGTCAATATTTATGGTCTGTGTAAAATTTTGTTTTGAGGAATATCAATAAAATATCTTTGTTTCTTCTTTTTGTCCATTCTGTTTGAGCAGCAAATATTTTGGTTGTCATGATCAAGTTCTGAGGGGATTTTCAGATTCTGACAGTCAGTGCAATTGGTTAATATGCATCATTTACACCAAAATGACATCACAACCAGGGACAAATTTAGACTTACTGAAGCACTAAGTTATATAAAGCCCTGATACCCCCACCCATTTGAAATGACATCAGCTCGTGTCACAAAACTTTAAAATATATATATATATATATATATATATATATATATATATATATATATATATATATATATATATATATATATATATATATATATATATATATATATATATATATATATATATATATGGCTTTTCGTTACATGCCAAAATCCAAATATGTTGCTTTTTGATTTTTATTCATACACAACATACAAGACTAAAATAAACTAAAATAACTATATATATATATATATATATATATATATATATTTGAGAATCCTCTAAGTTACAACTGAAAATATTTTGTGTCTTGACTTTGTAGTAAAAGCAGTATTATTTATTATGTCATAAAACCACACACTTAGGTCATCTTCATCCATCCAACTTACACTTACACCTGCTCACTCGATCACCATAGGTTCTAAAGCCTTCAGCCCCCTGCCTCTGCAATGCCCTCCCAGAACACATCCAAAATTCTAACACCACCTTCAAATCCCATCTTAAAACATATTTATTCAGACAGATTTCATAGTTTCACTTTCATCAACTGCCATTTTATGTACTTATGTATTTTATAAATGCATGTATGTCATTTTAATTGTGTTTTGTTTAAATAATTTGGTATGGTGACCTTGTCTCAAGGTCACCATACAAGGAAAGACTAAAATAAAATAAATTATCATATTATTATTAATATTAAAATATATGCTATGCAACATATTGCTTTCAATGCACATGATACAAAGTGCAGACAATTTTTCTTGAGACAAGTTTGCTTTCTGCTTTGTAATATTCGTAATATTGCTCTGCATTAAGGAAAACTAAGTTAATCTTGTTTTGAAAGATGATTTGATACATAATCTCTATATTGAATTTCTTGTTGTCCAAGATAATTACCTCCGCCAAGGAGTTATAAAATTCACATCTGTTTGTCTGTGTCTTTCAACAGGATTACACAAAAAGTTCTGAACGGATTTTGATGACACTTTCAGGAATGATACATAATCAGTCAAGGAAGAACCCATTAGATTTTCAGCAATGAAGGTCAAAGGTCAAAGTCACACTATAAGTCAACAACTAAAACACATCAGTGGTAATATCTCAGGATTCAGACAAGATAGAATCTTGCAGGTTTTTTTGCATTCACTTCATCTCACCTTCAGACATCAGATGGCTCATCACCTATGGCTGGATCACGTCACGTTTTCACATCCTATCAAGCCTTGGCAGAGTTCTGCTGTCTCTGACTGCCTTGTTCTACTTGACATAATCATCTAAGTACTTTAGTTCAACCATGAGGTGAAGCACACTTCTATACACTCTAATTAAATTTTCTATCTAATTACAGAAGGAACATTGATACTAAATATTACACATTGTATAATTCAGCGATAGTCAACGTAACTTGATTAATTTACTAAATTTTCATTTCAAGACATTGAGTGAAACAAAAAATCTTTTTTGAAGCCCCTGCAGATTGTGAGGACCTAAACCATAGATTATTTAACTTGTCCTTAAATCTGGCACTGGATCCTTGGTCCATGTCAGATATTTTTACAGCTCATATGGATATCTGGAGAGTTTCATAAATACTATCAGATGTCTACACAGTGAGTTTTGTGTGCATGAAAAATAAAGACCCTGCTTTCTTTTGAAGGGGGTGTTTATGGAATGACATGAAGTTCGTTGATATCACTTAATTTCTCCAGATGATACCAAACTATAAATGCTACTGTCTATATCAAATGATGTTCATAATCATTGAGCATATTTTCACTAGTAGTAGTATATCCTAGTTTTCTTACCACACTATGAAGATGCTCCACTTCAAATACAAGCACAATCAAAACTTTACTTAATCTAAATTAAGTATGAATAGTAAAAAATTGTAACTGTACATTAAATGTTGCTGTCAATATTTTGTTATTTTATGTTTCATATTAGTTTCACATTAGGGTTCATATTACATTGTGTTCCATTGGTGTTTTGATGAGATCAGACTTTTTTTTTTTCAGAAGTTTAAGCCCATCCACACTTTTTACAAACACATATGTGTTATTGTTTATATATTTAACAAACTAGGTACTTTAACACCATGACTATTTAAAACAAATAAATGTACAGATATTAGTACAAAAGCAATTGTCTTTTAATTGACATGTCATATTTCCAATGTCAAACCTCTTATAAAACTAGTCAAGGGTGTTCATTAATACTTTGGTATTTCTTTCCGGCCTTGCACCGTTCATCCAAAAGCAGTTCAATAGTATTCAGGTTATTTAGGTCAGGTGACTGGGCAGGCCATGCCATGATAGATGACACTGGAGCCAACTGTTTACTCTTTAAATAACCCTACAGAGTTTTGACATGTTACATGGTAACAGCGTTTTATATAATCTCCTGTATCAACAGTGAATCATTAAAATCATGGTCTATAACGTAATTAATGCACAGGACAGGTATATCAGTTAACTTGTTCTTCAAACTTGTTTTAATCAGAACCTTGTAAAGCCTATTGTGAAATATTTACATTTATTTTATCTATAATTTACTGGTTACCAAAACAGTTTGATAGTTTTTTGTATGACAACTTGTTCATTTATACTGTACACAAATGTTTGACCAAATTAAACTTATACAAATCTTTTTCAAATTACCTATGTTGTATGTGTGTATTCCTCAAAACCATAAAATAAGAAAAGGTATATGTACACTTTGAACAACTCATATGGAGAATCAACATAGACAGCAACATTTCAACTTTTATCCCAGTCAAAATAATGGTAATTAGAACAAGTTAACTTAAAAGTGTGAGCAGCAGCGTATACTCACTGTTAAAACAATAGCATATGAACTCCTATTTATTAGTTATTATATAAAGCAACTACAGGACCAAACGATTTTGTTTACACCTTGTTACCTTGAATTAAATCTGAAATGAATGAATGTGTTGATGTAAAACATTGTGATTTTATTTAAACATTTTTAAAGTGACATTATGTATGATCACTGTGTCATTAACCACAACTGTCACATCACACAAAATAAAGGCATTTCCACACAAAAAACAAGAGTGCATTGTTTGAACGCAAAGATATCTAAGAAAAGTGTATCGTGGTTTTCAAAAACAGGTCCTGGCTGATTTTAAGAGCCATAATTAGCTTCATCGAAAGCTTTTCTGGCTCGTTTCAGCTCCTCGTTCATGGTCAGAAGGTCCTTCACTCTGGCGAACTTCCTGGGGTCTTTGCGAATGAGAAAGACGATGTCCTCCACCTGAACTCGACCCTGGCGTCCGATCGACATGGCTTTATGCGTCATTTCCGTAATGAACTCGATCACCAGGTCCTCCAGAATATCCACAGACTCGGTGTACGGGTTCTGGTCGTCCCCAAATCCGTACATCATGCACCGGAGCTCCTTCGAGAAAAGCCTTTTTCTCTTCCCATGGCCGACGTCCACTCCAGTGTTACCGTCATCCAGCTCTTCGTCGAAGCCTTGTTCATCCTCTTCCTCTGCCATTCTGTCGAAAAACACGGATAAAACTATTTAGACGGGACTTACAATGTAACCAAACGCATGTAAACCATACATATAAGTCGTCACCTTCCCTATTTAAGCCATAAATACATCGATGGTTTTGTATTTTTATTTTAGAAGTGCATTGTTACCTCGTCGTTCAGTGTAAAACAGCTCTATGTTGACTTCCGGTGAGAGTCGTTGACTGCGGAAGTGATTGAATAAAGAGTGTACATTTGTGAAACACTGCCCCCTGTGACGGCTGGCGCTAATTTCCTCGAGCCGAACGATCTTTTTAACGGTGAGCTATCAACTTTTCTTGTTTATTTATCTTCTAGCAATATTTCCCGTTACCTTTTCACGTTGATTTTGTCACATTTGCGAAACCTGTTAATTACACGAAAGTTAATATAAAGCAAACTTCATTGTAAAACATGCCAATCAGTTAAACGCCTTCTCGGAATAACAACCAGCTACGTGGTAAATTCAGATTTGCATCAATTTTAAGACTAAAATATACTGTTGGAAATCCACGCTAAAAGTGAAATTCTACTTAAAAGACCAAACAAAATAAAAGTTCAATATATGACGTGAACATAATTACTCGGGTTTATTGTAGCGGTTATACCATTGTTAATATCGCACGGAGTAGATGCATGTGTTGTATTAGTGGATATCAGTATACGGCGTTAGGTGTCGCCACAGGAAAATGACACGTACCAACATCACTCAGACTATGCACTCTGTTATTTACAGAAGTCAACTGAGAGTGTTTAGAGCCCAGAGGAGCTTTACGCAATAACGGAGTATGTATTTTGCACACCATTAGCTGCACCGGTCAGCTACAATAACAATTCGGCTAATATAGCTAATCGTTCAAGCTAGGTTAGCTTTGAAAACAGCGGAACCTGTCAAACTTCATTCTCTAGTGAACGCCACAGGTTTGTGTTTTTAACGCCACGGGTTATTTCGGGGAGCAGCGAGAGTAAGGCTCATTCAACAGAGGCATTGCATTCAACAAGGTAGGCAGTGAACAAATGTAGTTGGTTGGTTAAGTAGTGTTGGCGTAACGTGACATAATGTGGCGTAACTAGCTAATTATTTTTGCCAGTCGAGCCAAAATGTTAACGTGGCTGTGGCAATAACCGCTACATGTTGGGTAATCTGTTGCTGAAACTAACTGTGTTAAATTGTGACTTTTTGTACAAGATTGCAACTTTAAACGTCTACCCCCTTTCTCATTCATTCACAGTAAAGTGTGACTAGCTGTATGAGGCGCAGGTACAGTATGAAGATGACCTGTGTCCTCTAGCTGTCTGTTGGACAGCTGGACCAGGCAACCTGGATGGCTTTCCCTGTGCAGTTACTTTGTCGAGGGATACGCACTGTTGGATTAGTTCTTCTGTATTATGCCTTCTCCATAGGCATCACCTTCTATAACAAATGGCTGATGAAGGCATGTAAACCCAAAGAGTTGTATTTGTTTATTCATTAAGATGCCCACGAGCAACTGGAACCTCAGTTGCTATATTTCCTGGAGTCTCTTCTAAATTATATTACACGCATGATAATCATTTTGTCACTCTATGACACCATTCATGCACACACACACACACACACACACACACACACACACACACACACACACACACACACACACACACACACACACACACACACACACACAGAGCATGTAATACAACTGCCCTGTCCCAAAACCATTCACCCTACAATAGCTATCAGATATAATCGTAAGACACTACCCAACAATCTCAACACTACCTCAGCTTCCTAAATTCTTTCTGAAATATTTTCATTTTTATTTTTTTTCCATCAACAGAAACCCAAGACACACATTCCATGCCACCATGGCTCTATAATAGACTGATTGCTGTAGTTTATTGGTTTTGCTTAAGGGCTGAACACACTTTGTTCCACTTGTTTGTCTAGTATAATACTGATGTTGGTCTGTAAAAAAAAAGACCCATTTCTACAAATAACTTATGGAGTTTTTGTTGCTGTAATATGCAAAAATATGATGATAAGGAATATTTCAACCTACATTTTACTGTCAACCATGCCAAATTGTTGTGAATTGTTGTTCTATTTGTTCTGTACAGGCAACAATTCATGCAGCTTTATTGTGTGCCACTTGTAATTTGTGTAAACTATTCTCATTAGTATTTGACTATCTAAGTGAGACATAAACTATGTGTGATAAAACTATTGATTGAACCAATCGTTTAGTCACCCATTGTGGAATACATTACTTTTACTATACATTACTTTCAATCACTGAGATAGCTTTCAATCCATTTTACCACAAGTGGTTCAAATCCAAAACAGAATAATAATTTTTTTAAGACAATGCTGTGTCATTATCTGATGTGTTGTGAGTTTTACACAAAAGGCTGTTCCCTGCACATTACATGTCAGATTTTTATTTTGAGCTGAATAATGATGAAACACCAAAAGCTCAATTTCTTTTCTAGTTTTTCCTCATTTTCTTTTCTGTGAAGAGGGTTTCAGTACCCTGACCCTCCTATACAACAAGACCCTGTCCATTTCTGTTTTTCAGGGTTTCCATTATCCCCTCTTCATGACACTAGTCCACCTCACCATCATTTTCTGCATGTCTGCTTTTACACGACGAGTCATGCAGTTTTGGACTGGGAAACACCGCATCGTCATGAACTGGTCAGACTACATTTACAAAGTAGCTCCTACAGGTAAGACTGACAAATCCAAATAGTTTATCTGTATGTCTTCATGTTTTGACTTCAAATACAGAGAACAGACATTTCAACAAGTACTTGATAATCTTTATCTTGTCCCCTGAGAGACTAACTGTACAGTGAATCGTAAGTTTAAAGTCCATAGTTCACTCACACATACAACACAAGCCCTGAGTGTTATTTTATTAAAAAGCTTCAGTGATAGTTATAAAACTGTACATTTCGTTGTTGTTTCTTTTTCTCTTTAGTCAGTAATGTACCATTTACACATAAGCACAACCTTTACAGTTCTCCAGGCAAACATTTTTAAAAAAAAATCTTTCTCTTATTTATTTAAATACAAATAATTTGAAATATGTATTAAATATACCAATTTATTAACCACACATGGTAGATTAAATATGATCATTGAATGGCATAAGAGCATTTAAGGGTTTTGTGTTGTCCTGAATACTGCTCCTTCTTCACAGCCTTTGCAACAGCATTGGATATTGGCCTTTCCAACTGGAGCTTCCTCTTTATCACCATTAGCCTGTAAGTTTACTTGTATCCTGTGAGTGTTTATTGCTGGAATTTCAGTACAAACCGAGAAGTTTATTTGCATGTTTGATTGTTTGATTCAGCTCTGTGAGTCTGATTCTTTTTTTTTTGTCCCTTTCAAGGTACACCATGACCAAGTCTTCAGCGGTGCTCTTCATTCTCTTTTTCTCCCTTGTGTTTAAACTAGAGGAGCCGGTGAGTGACTGTTCCTTTCAGAATTTCAAAATATGGAAATTATGTTGATCATATGCTGAGTATTATTGGCTTTATTTTTACTTGATACACACTGAATTAAGAAAATGTAGAGCAGTGACAGTATCATACATACATATGCCAAGCAGGCATAATGCACTGAATACGTGAAGCAATAGAAGAGTTGATTATTCCTTTACACTGAATGATTTCAGTGACTGCCTAATATACACTGCCCACTGAAAGCTGTAAGTGAAATAGTAGTCCTAGATACCAACCTGCACTGTAAAGACGAATGTACAGAATAATTAAAAATATTAAGTTGTGAATACTCAAAATTTCAGAAATAGTACTACTAACTCAAATGTATTAAGTTGCTGTAACATGTTCCTCTTTTGAAGTACTTCCAACTAATATATTTTTTTTTTAATAAGGGGAACTATTGTGGATGTGAGTGAATATAACTTAACATATGAGGTACAACTTAGTGGAATTCAGTCATTAAATGTTATTTCTATTGTTTCAAATAAGGATGATTGAAAAAAATAAACTTAACTAATGGAGTAGATGCTGCATTATAATTTCAGAGCACTGCAAATAACCACCAACATCTATCACACCAAAGAAATTACAATCACAAAACACAGTCATTTTATTCAGGGGCGGCTGTGGTTCAGTTGGTAGAGCGTGTCGTCCAATGACGCTGAAGGGTCAGAGGTTAGCATCCCGGCTCTGTCTGTCCACATGTCAAAGTGGCCTTGGGCAAAGACACTGAACACTGGCTTAGTCTCCTAGTAGGACTGACAGAACCGTAGAATACTAAGTTAATAAGTAATGTTTTAAATTAAGTATACTTTAATAAGCATTTACATTTAAGTTCTGGAATCTTATATATTTTTTTAAGTTTCATTAACTTAAAATTATTGAGGCAATCGATTGGCTTACATTTTTTGAGTTCTGCTAACTTATTCAGGTGTACAGTGTGGTTACTTACCCACCTGCTTTGGTCTGTCTGTTTTTTGTTTTCTTGTGTTGTATGCAAAGCTGCTGAATATTTTAATTTCCTTTGCGATTAATAAAGTATCAATCTATGAATAAAGTAATGACTAGGTCAGAGTATCTCCAAAACTGTATGTTTTGTTCATTATTCCCAACCTACATTGGTTTGTACTTAACAATAGTAGTCCAAGGAAGGGTAGCTAATCCTATTTGTAGAATATGCTGGATAGTAAAGTACATTTCCCCTATGCATGACAAATATGTTAACGGGTAATATTTTCCAAGTGCAAGTGAAGTCCTGAGTTCTTCTTAATTTTTCTTTTATTCTTAATTTAATCCTGTCATTTGCTAAATGCTACTCAGTCTGTTTAGGCAACTGCATTGGCCTATGTAAACAATTCAAAACCTGTTATTCCTTTATCTTATAACAAACTGTAACATCACTGATTAGATATATGATATGTGATCATATTAAATAGGTTACACTAATGCAAAAAAAATCACACCATAATATCTTTCTTTTCCCTACATTTAAAAACTGTATTAACATGAAATGTTTATGCTTAACAGGAATCAAATTCAGTTCAATAGTGAAAATGATAAACCAGGCTTGGGTGCTCTGAGAATAACTTCCTCACAACAATGAAGAAACAGTAGCCCTTTGACCTTAAAATATTTGGATTTCTCTCAGCCGGTCCTTCAGGGAGGTAAAGCCAGCACCCTGTGTGAAGAAATGTCAAGAAATCTCTCGGTCATCTGTAGAAAATATTCCATGAATGCTAACCTAAACAACTTAATCTCCAATTCCTCCAACCGTAACAACAAGCTACTGTTTAAGAGTGAACGTTGAGCTAAACATGTTTGCCAACAGTCCATAGATGCAGCTGTTAACTGTTCTTATTATTTAAGTGACTTACCCATCTGTGGGTGTTTTTTGCTACTCTGTGAAATTACATGTGATTTTTATTTTGCAGACACTTAAGTTCACAGTTCTGTTGTTTGTCTCATGGGTGTAGTTACAGGAGCTGGAACTTGTGACACACTAAAAACTGGTTTGGGCTCCAGTCCATTGTTTGATTTCTTTCAGAGTATGTTTGTGATAGTAGGCTTAACCTTCCCGTTATTGTCTTCTGCTCATATCTGACTATGTGACATCTGTTTTCTCTGATTTTGTTTACACATGTGCAGTTGTAAAGGAATTAAATCAGATTATGTTAAAAATATTGGGGAGAAATGCAGGTGTTTTAATCTGATTTCTCATAATGGGATTACTGCTGTTATTTGATAAAACAGATCAGATTATGCTGTTTACATGATCATTGGACTAATATGACAATTCCATAAATCAGATAATTATCAGAGTACATATTAGTTTGCATGAAAATTATCTTAATGAAAGACTTGTTGTATAATGCTGAGAATTCTTCGTTATTTTCAACATTTTTACAAAAAAAAAAAAAATCAGTAAAAGTCTCCTTGGAAATGTTTTCAGCAAAATGTTTAAATACAACAAAATAGTAAAAGCAACAAATGCCAAAACACTAATGTAGATGTACATGTAAAATGAGTTTTAAAAAATAACATGTAGAAAACTTAATATATTACACAAAAAACTGCACTTTGACTTTTGATAATTTAAGTTCATTATTTCTGTATTTTTGAAGGTTGGTTTGCAGCAACATTGTATTATTTTGCAACTGTTACATCTGCTAGATATGTCCAGAGTGCATCCCACCTTTACATATTATTAGGTGGGATTTGCTCCAGCAAACCCTGTGACACTAGTGAGGATAAAACAGTTTCAGAGAATGAATGAATGTTATCGTGCTAATGGTTAATAATCGCATGGCTATTTTTTGTTTATATAAGTGTTGTGCTTTAGTAAGTGCTTAGTATTAGTAGATGTGCCACTAATATTACAAGTTTCTGAGCAACTAGCATTTTCATTAAATGAAAAGCAGGTCTTTGCAATGAGCATTTTATTTAAAAAGCAAAAACCTTAAAAACAGTAATAAGAACTGGGAATGATTCAGCTTTTTCCCCCCAACACTATATCAGGAGTATCTCCGTTGTTGTTTGTAAGAGACCTGTCATAGTGCACATTTATCCTGGAGTCTTCCTCTTCCTCTTCCTCATCATCTCTTTCTTTTCTTCCTTTTGACCAGAACCCATTCCTGATTCTGGTGGTCCTCCTGATCGCCGGCGGTCTCTTTATGTTTACTTTTGAGTCTACCCAGTTTAACCTGGAGGGATTCATCATGGTCCTGCTAGCGTCCTTTATCGGGGGCATCCGCTGGACCCTCACTCAGGTCCTAATGCAGAAAGCAGAGCTGGGTTAGTGATGAATCATTAATAACTGTATGTTTTAGACTTGGAGTAAACTTTTTTTAAAAAAGTGTTTAATAATGTGTAACTGTCATTTTAGCACCTGTATGTGCAACATTCATTGTGTTATTTAGTAAAACCTCAATGATCCACCTTAAATGAAGTGAAAAGTATATGTGCATTATATATAACCTAGTGAATGTGATACTTTACATCACCTGACATAAAAACTGCAAAGAGATAAATGAGGAACATCAATGTTGTGGGACTCTGTTATAACATGTCTTCATGAAATCTAATGCAAGCTTGTATCCTGATTTCCTTTTTTTGAAAAAATATTCCCTCCAGGCCTTCAGAATCCTATAGATACCATGTACCACCTACAACCTCTTATGTTCGTTGGCCTCTTTCCCCTCTTTCTGTATAATGAAGGTAAGCAATATAGATGTGTTTTGATTTTTTTGACCTGAAAATCTCTTTTAAAACATTTCTAACAAACCTAAGGAACTGACAGTCTAGAAGGGTCTTTGGAAAAATCTGACGGCCGTCGGTGTTCACGACTGTAAATAGTCTTAAGGGTAAAACACATAGAATATTTTGAGATAAAAGTATGGGAACTTTGTCGCTGGTCTTAAAACATGCGAATGCCACGCCCTCTTGTCGGGTTACAACTACACAGATAACGCACAGAGAACATAAACATATTAATGGTCAGAAATGTAAAAATGAATCTTAATCTTAAAAATGAAAAAATATGTAGAATCTGATCTTAATGGACTACTAGGGCATACGGAATAATATCAGTTTAGAGAAGTGCAGTGATTACCAGCTTCTTTAGGCAAGACTGAAGAACCTTGAAATAGAAACCATTCAGTCTTCATTATACAAACTCTTAGACTTTTCAAGGTGTATTTGTCGAGATCTCTAATGGATAGTTCTTGAAAGCAATTAAAGGAGAAGATGACAATTTATCACATAGATATGAGGTGAGAAAAATCAACTAAAGACTTTGGCAAATATATTTTAAGATGAGCTTTGACTATCTTGAAACTTATTATTATGAAGGATGACATATTATTATTATTGTTGCTATGATTATTTACTTGTCCATCCTGATTTCTTCTCTTCTGTCTGTCCCCAGCGCTGAGCCTCAGTAGCTCAGAAAAGCTGTTCCGGGTGACTGAGTTCTCACCTCTTTTGTACTCACTCTGCACACTGAGCATTGGCGGCTTACTTGCCTTTGGTTTAGGCTTTTCTGAGTTTCTGTTAGTGTCACGAACTTCCAGCCTCACATTATCCATATCCGGGATCTTTAAGGTATGTCTTGAGTTTGTAAATGTTCTTTCTCTTGTTTAATTTAATACATTGGTGTCAAATTAGTTTTCATTTAGGGGCTACATACTGTACAGCCTAATATGATATAAAAGGGACAGACCAGTAAAATAATATAAATAATAGAATACAAGCTTATAAATAATGACAACTCCAAAGATTTCTTTTTGTTTTTGAGTGAAAAAAGGAAAAATTTTGTAATGAAAATATCTACGTCTATACATCGTAGTTGAACATAACATGAATACCCTGAGAACTGTTAAGAAAAATAAGTGCAATGTTAGCAATATTGCAACTTAGTTTGTCATTTGTACATGTGCATCACAATGTATAGATTACAGTGGATCTACAAAGACTCAGATAGAATATTGTTCAAATTTAACTTCCTTCTCTGAAGACATTTCAGTTTTTTCATATTTTTTGTAAAAGGCTAGACTATTTATTTGTAACTGTACCTTTTTTCACACACACACACACACACACACACACACACACACACACACACACAGATATATATATATATATATATATATATATACATTTTTGCAATTTTTTTTTTTTTTTGCAATTTTTTTTTTTTTTTTTTGCAATTTTCATCATATCTAGGTAATTGACCCATAAAAAAATTTGCCACCATATGCTGATTTTAACATGTTCATATCTTTAGTACAATTTTTGCATTTCACAAATTCATCCTATGAGCCATATTCAACCCTTTATCAAGTTGAACATGTAAAGCTGCTTCTGGTCACTATCAGGGTATTAAGAGTTGTAACGGTGACATGGTTATGACTACTTCATGGTGCATAATGAGCAGTTCACTGTGATTTCTAATGCATCCATTTATATTTTCCTCTATTGTCTTTTTCTGCAGGAAGTGTGTACTCTACTTTTAGCAACAAAATTGATGGGAGACCAAATGAGCGCTCTTAACTGGCTGGGATTTGCTGTTTGTCTATGTGGCATTTCCTTGCATGTAGGACTCAAGTCATATTATTCTAAAAGTAAGTATTATTAACATGAACCAATGGCCCCTGAACGGGATCTCTCTTTATTAACCTAGAGGGCTGATTTCATCAAATCTCTATGTGCAAATGTGCATTAAAGGTGTCATTCTGCTGAAAACCACTTTTCCACGCTCCTTTTGGAATCTAATGGGTCACCCTGAATGACCAACACATGCTGCCTTTGACAGTGGTTTGTCACCTCCACTGACTGCATACTGCACTCACAGAAAACAACAAGAGGAATGAGGAACTCAGAAAAAAGCAGTCTATCCGACGTCAGATGGACTTTAGCGTCACCCAAGTGGGGTTAAGACTGTCCCCAGCAGCAAATCTAAAGTAGCATTAGCATCTACAAGGGAAGACGGCGCCACAGTAGCTGCTGCACAAACTGGAAAAAATGGCGGATCAAACTGGTTCATGTGCTCTCTGTGGAAATAAACCCTCGTTTTTCTCCCGGCACGTTTTCAGAACAAGCAACCTAGCTGGATACTACTTAGGGTAAAGGTAAACACATACAGAGAGGGAGAGGGGAGAGTTCCTTCACGCATTCTGAGCCAATAAGAGACGCCTCGTCACGATGTTATGAACATATGTGAGGAAGTACCGGTACACTCTCTTGTTTGACCTCAAGTCATTTTTCTACTGTGAAAAAACAGCTAGAAACAAAGTAAAAGGTTTGTTTAAATAGAACCAACACACAATGCATTGAATAACAATGGAGAACACAGTAATGTTAATGAAATAACCATGGAATGACACCTTTAAAGGTAGATGAACATGATGCATTATCCATAAGGATTTTTGATCATAATCCATTTTTTTTCTCTTTGCTTTTCCTTCAGATAAGGGCCCCTCATTAAGGCAGCTTAACAGCAAAAGTCCCGAGCTTGAGTTGCCGTTATTGCGGCAGAAAGAAGACGAAGGTGAGGAATCGGCTGCCGATAACGACGAGGAACAAGAAATAACATTACATTGACATGAAAGCAATATGGGCCAAAGAAGTCTTGACTGTAACTGAATTATTCCTGATGTTCAAAGTGCTGCTGTAGAGCTTCTAACAATAGACGTTTTTGCTACTGCCACAAAAAAATAGAACAGCTTTACCTCTTTTCTCTCAGCAGTCGTGTCTTCAGCTCATTTCCCAAGTACAGTCTGAGTGTTCTTTGAGACCGTAGCCCTTTCACTAATGATACATTAGATGTGGACTTCTAGCATCTCACATGTAATGATATTTTGCCTTAGGGGAGTTTCAGAAACCCAGTTTATAAGTATCAACTAAGTATGATGTATGGGACCAGGAAAAGTTTTGACACCTTGGAGTGTAGACAGTGATTTTTCTTTACTAGATACTTTGCGCGGTGGGAATGTTTTTGTTGCACCACATGCACGTTACATGTAAATCTTATGAGTCATGTAAAATCCTTGAGGGGACCTGTAGTTTAAGCTGTCAGGGGATTAAGGGAAAACAAGGAACATTCCTTCGAACAATGTGACAGCATCTGCCTAAGGACATTTTTTCCTGTCATAAAATGTCAGAAAGGCCAGGATCCAACTGTTGTCACAGCCAGAGGGTGCAACCACTCATCCTGTACTGTAAAATGTTAAGCTATGTTCATAGTGGGGACCCAAAGCCCTGGCAGACTCTTTTCAGGTTATTTATAGAAAACAAAATTAACAGTAGTATAGATACAGAAAAGAGCCCTGTCTTTGCAGTTGTCAAACACTTGCATGCAAGCTCAGAAATGCTCTAATCACATAAGATTATGAATATTATGCACAAGGAGAAGACGTGAACTCTTAAACAGACTTTTCATATATGAATTGCACTATTATAAAGGGATCAGATCTGAAAGATGTCAGGACTTGAGGCAGGAAAGGGCTTGTGAATGTGGATTATTATCATTACTGTAGTAAAAATGACCCAATGGTGAACTCTGCTAGTGGATAATACAGTGTTTAATTAACTCATAACTAAATTGCAAGGCTGGGGATCACATATTCAATGACAGCCATGACATTATGTAAAATGACTATACCATGATGTGCCTTGTTCATATGGAAGCATAGAACCATGAACAGTCAACAAAACTGCACTCAACCTTTTGTATTAGTCTTTTCATTTTGCACATTCTGTGATCTAAAAATAAAGGAAAAATGAATAAATTATACCTTGGTATGTCCTCTTTTATACATAGCTCAGGTATTTATTACATTATGTTAGGAAGTCTAACTGTTAGAATCATTAAGACAAAGAAAATGTGCTTTAGGGGCTTTATAATTTTGCCTGTTTGGTCCATTTCTGCTTCACTGTCTGGATCTTTGTCTAATTTAATAAGGAGCCATAGATCTATAGTTGTAGAGCAGGGCTACCAAATATGCGGTTTGTTAACAAATTAACAATCAAAGATTTGGAACTCAAGTAAAATCAGAGCATAGTAACCTACAAATGATTCCAAAATGTATTCTTGGTTTATACCAAAAAAAATAAATAAAGATGCATTAAATTCTGAAAACATTTACAAACGATTCTTTAACAATCAAGTGTGAATAAAATGAAGAAATAT
This sequence comes from Siphamia tubifer, assembly GCA_020466265.1. NCBI lineage: Eukaryota > Metazoa > Chordata > Actinopteri > Kurtiformes > Apogonidae > Siphamia > Siphamia tubifer. The sequence goes on from CM035789.1 coordinate 28,173,462, forward strand.
AAATAATAACCTGAAATGTCAAAAGAATAATAAACAAAAATGTAATAATATTATGGGTTTTAGTAAATGTTTTGTACATTTGTAGATCAGATCCAGAAGGTGGATGAATAAATGATGAGCTGAGGCTTAATACTGTAAAAGAAATTGCAATTGTTTTTTTTAGAAAAATCTTCCCTTTTTTGTGAGTATTGACGTTTAGTTTTTGTTTTGATAGTTTGTATTTTTCATAATTTAATGCAAATTTTTTTTGCAGTAAAATCAAGAAAAAAAATGTCATTGTCATAAGTTTTATGTTTTATGTATTTGCAAATCCACTGCAATCTGCAAGTTATAATGTGTAAGTCAAGGCATAATATTGTTAAAACTGCACTTACCTTTCAATTATTCACATTTTTAAGGACCCCCCCCCCCCACCTCACACACACACACACACACACACACACACACATTTTTCCTAAGTTTCTTGCCCATACCCACAAAACTCTGTGACCCAATCAAACACATAGTCTACACAGTAGATTTTATTTTTGGATACTTTTGAAACATTTCAGATTTTTCTGGTTTAATAAGTATTATTTCATCCATGGCAAACAAAATGCAGTTTTACATTTTTACTTTATTACAATTGAGAAGTTGTACTTATTATTATTATTATTTTTTTTACTTTTACCCCCCCCCCCCCCCCCCCCCCCCCCCCCCCCCCCCCCCCCCCCGAAAACAAACAAACAAACAAACAAACAAAAACATTAAATAAATAGTTGTACTTCTACTTAAGTACATAATGTGAGTACTTTTGCCATTTCTGCATAAATGTCACACTGGGTATTTATTTATAAAAGTCCAGCTGTGGACAATAGTGTCACCTCAGTATTAATACATTCCAGTCACTCTCATCCATCAGGGAGATGCTGTGTTCACTACTGCTGATAAAAAAAAAAACAGCCTACAGGACAGGTATTGTAGTGGATAAAATCAGCAGGTACTTGCTTGTACGGGCCTTGTTTGTTTTGTGGAGGTTTTTATAGCCCTCCTCGGAGCACCACGCCCATAGTGGGGCAGCAGGAGGGCTTTTCCTCGGATACAGTGTCGGGTTTCAGCCCCGAGATCTCAGATACAACCTGATGTGGGGAACTGGCTGCACACTACAGCCGAACTGGTGCCTGTTGTATCCCACCTCTGGAATGATCTGCGGAGTCTGACTGAAGGAATAACCTGGACCAGCTAACACCAGGTAAGACTCACCTGGATCCGCTCTGAGACCAGCCTCTGTAAGTGGGGGTCACGGACAGGGCTTGGGTGTCAGGTAAACCTATGAAACAAGTAACATTTTGAAAGTCTCACTGCCGTTCCAGACTTGTTAAAAAAAGCCGGAGGAATGCACACCTGTGACCACGGGACACTTTAAGGACAGATATGTTTATGATAGTTTGTATCTTTAACTAAGCTAACGTTGGGTATAATTATAAGTAGGGAGCTTATGTTAGCAGATGCAACAGTTAAGCTAATACTAACCACCTAAAATAGACTATAATGTTAAAATTAATAGTTAATAATTAACTCAGTGAAAGTTGTTTTATTTATTTACGGCCAACAAGTCAATTAATGTATTATTAATTGTTAAAAATGTAAAAAAAAAAAAGAAAAAACATATTCCAAAGTAACTTTGCTATTACTATCTTAATTATGCTCTGCGGCTAGCCTTAGATGCTAATTGCTAAATCTCTTATTAGTCATTTAATTAAAAAAATGTAGAATACTTTTAATACATGAAGCATGTTGGTAATTAAAATGAGGATATAGTTAACAACCACATATAATAGGTTTACATTTTCTACCCAACAGGAAAATGAGGAATATCTATTTGTCAGACATATTTAATAATTAATAGATATGAAATGTAGACCACAACAGTCTTTTGTTGTGTGTGATCTACAGATAGGATGAGTAATTTAACCAATACCAGGATTAAATAATCAATAAATAGGCCATTGTTCTCATCCATGCACATTCATATATATTTACTATCATAATAATATTTGATGGTTACAAACCAAGTACATGTCCATTTTCTCTAACAAGGTTTATATATATGATTTATATATAATTTTATTGCTGTTGTGATTTTATTCAGGCTGGCAACCCTGTAATTCAAAATAGGGTCAGACAAAGAGGAAACTCCATAATCCTCCTATCAAGTAAATTCACTGTCATTGCATAACAATAACCCATCTTTTCCTTTGCTTTTGTCATGTCAGCAGACAGGTATGCACTACAAAGGGCTAAGCATATACTCAGACTTGGCGCATTCAGACAAGCATGTACATGTGAAGCATCGGAAAAGTTAACAAAAAGCAGCAATATAGTGAAGTCATACTGAAAATGTTGGCTGTATAACAGGAGGACTTCAGAAGGGTGCAAAGTTAGTGCTAAAGCTTCTTCAGTGGTGTCGTGTTTATTTGAATAAGTCTGGAAAACTGAATTAGTTTTCAACACTTTTCTCTTATTCGTAGGTCTGTGAAGTCTTGTAGAGTAGATGGGCTACCAAACCAACCTACATTATCTGAACAATGTTCTCATTCACAAGGACCAAATGTCAGAACTTTTCCCTTGTTTTCTGAAGAGCACTCATGAAGAACAACTTCTTCATTTTGCGGGTGTTATATATTACATTAACTCATAAAAACCAAGTGTTACTTTTATGGCAGTTGTCAAATGACTTTAAACATTTAAGTAATTTATCACTGCTTATTATAATATTATATTTTTTATTTTGCAGTTTTCACTGTAAGTCTTGTATTTACCTATACATAATTTCATAGGCTATATTTCATTTAAATGCACATAAAAAGTCAAAGTTAATTCAAATGTTATTATTTCAAAACAGAAAACAGAAACAATAACTAAACATAAATACAAACATCTACAACCACTGTCATTGCTCAGACTCCATTGGTTTTACTGGTGAAGCAATGTTGTAGAAGATAACAGTGTTTCCATGTTCACTACAGAGTGTCTGAAGGTCCAAATGGGTCACATCTGATGACCATGAAAAGACGACAAACATCAATTATTTATTTACATGTATTGATAGGATTAGTGGATCAATAGCTTTTACACTACTTAGATGGATTTGGTTTGCCTGTGGATGTTTGGGTCTTTATGGGTTAAAGTATTTTTCTTCTGCTCACGTCATTTTAAACTCATCAAAACCAGAAAAAAAATGTTTAATTAAAATACCTTAGTGAGGATAAAAATAAGCCTCAATAGCTCTTATATCTTAGAGCTTGCAAATGAGTTTTTTTCTCTCAAAGCATCAGCACAGATAAATTATTATTTTAAATTATTTTGGAAGTTACGTCTTTTTTTCTTCAAAGTTATGGTCAGGAACTACAATGGATTATGTTCTCAATTTTATCAGCTTTTATCAGACTATTTAAATTTTTGTCAGTAAAGTTTATATATGTTAGCTGCAGCAACTCTATTCAAAATGCAGAGAAAAAAACTCAGTAATAAATACTTATGAATGAACAAGTGGGACAAAAATATCTGTATTATGAAGTTTTAGTATTGGACCAAGTCAAAGAATACCTTCTGTGCGAAGAAGAGACTCCCTGAAACTGACAGTTAGCCTATATTTGTTTTAGTATGTTCACTATGATTCCAATTTTTGTCAGAGTTACATGTGATTGTTGATATTATCATGCTATATGTGACTGACATTCAACCAAAGTGTGTATGGTGAAGTGATTAGAGATTTTATACACTTGGACTACAAGTACACACATAATTGATGTGTACTTGTGTCTTCATATGAAAAAATTTAAGAACCATTGACCTAAATGATTAAAAAAAAAAAAAAAAAACACAAATAAATATTGTCAAACCATATGTGCATTATGTTCACTATCACAAAGCTTTGCTGATTTTATGATGTCCTAAAACGCTGAGTGTTTGCTAATAATATAGTTGTGTGTGTCATTAGTTGTTTGTAGTTAAAGACTCTGTAATGGGGACGAGCACTGCAGCACCTGTAGTCTGAGTCAGCTATAAATCTGTTCCCATGGGAAAAGGGCACAGAAAACATGTGTTAGAAAGGAAAACACTTAATTCTACAAGTGCTGTTTTTCTTTTCTCTTCTTATTCTAACGAAGAATTTGACATTTTAATTTTTGTCCTTTTGGTACTTGTCATGGTAGTATATTGATTTACATAAATGGCACATTTCCTAATTTTTATGTTCACATACTAGAAGTGTGTAATTATTATTATTTACTTTGCATTCAAGCCTTTTAATATGAAAACAATCCAGTCATATGAAAACATAAAATTGAGAAGCTGTAGCATTAATACTGATGTTTGTTATATTTTTAGGCCCTGCTTGTTCCATGTCTCCTCATATCCTGTCTTCAGCCTCATCATCATCATCATCATCATCATCATCATCATCATCATCATCATCATCATCATCTACATCTATCAGGCAGATGTTGTGCTTCCTTTCCAGCATCCTTTTGCTGTTGTCTACAGAAGTCAGTGCCCAAGGTACAGTGACTTTTAAGGCCTCATGTCACCCCACATCTGTGATACACATTTGTACTGATGTTTTTTTTTACTATCAGCTATTGTGTGACAGATCTCCAAGTGAAAAGAGAAGGGTTTTATTTGAGATAACATGACTACTTATATTCAGTTTTGTATAATATAATCCAATGCCTAATTATTATGAAAAATTCAATATGTAATTTACAATTTTTATTGTAAAGATACAAGGTCCTAACAATAATATTGAGTAAGTAGTTATAGAATTACAGTATAACATGTTTCACTAAAACAAACACTGAAATTTGTTCTGTCGTAATATTGTCATATACATTTTTTTCTGTTGGGAACGGGACAATACATATAAGCACTGTTAGACTTAAAATATCCAGTTGATTTTGTGCAAACAAAATAAACATTAAAGTCATCAAAGTCTAAACATACAAATTAACACATTTTCAGAAACTTCCACTTTCCTATTTGTTCCATTTAATCATAGTAAGAAAAAATAAATAAATAAATAAATAAAATATATATATATATATATATATATATATATATATATATATATATATATATATATATATATATATATATATATATATATATATATTATTGTGTATTATTTTTCCACTGGTGATATTCGATTCGATTCGATTCGATTACATTAGACAAATTATTGATACTTTGGGTAGAAGGATAGAATTCAAAATCTTACTCCTGGTCTATAAAGCACTAAACAACCTTGGACCCAAATACATCCTAGACCTACTGGTTCCCTATGAAGCATCCAGAGCCTTGAGGTCATCAGGAATAGGTCTACTGTGTGTTCCAAAAATCAGAACCAAACAAAGTGAGGTATAATTCAGTTATTCTGCTCCTCACTTGTGGAACAAACTACCTGAATACTTGAGGTCTGCTCAAACTGTCAGTTCATTTAAATCAGGCCTGAAAACATTGTTGTTCACTGAAGCTCTTACTTAGATTCTCATTTGCTTTTAAATGTTTTTAGGTCTCTATTTTAATAGTCGTTTAATGCATCTTTATCATTTTAATTTTCTTCTGTTCTGTTTCTGTTTTTGTGTAAAGCACCGTGAATTGTCCTGTACATGAAATGTGCTATACAAATAAATTTGCCTTGCTTTGCCTAGAGCCCTCAGGAAATTGAGGCCCCAGAAACAGCACAACACTGAATACTGTGATAATTAAGTGGTCTCCACAGACTATAGTCCTGCGCACTGGAGATGACACTTTCTGGCGTGGCTGGTCAGTCCTATGCAGGAGTGGCAGTCTTTCCCGAATACTGTGATACACAGTAAATAAATCACACACAGCAAATTTTGGTCTTTGGAATAAACTCCACGTGAGTTAAAATCAACTCAATCTGAGTGTACATGCGTGACCATCCATTGACTCCACAGGAGAGTTATTATAACTCTGCTTCACTGTCTGGTAGTAGTCCTTAACACATATGGTAGTCAGGGTTAAAAAATAAACTCCAAAAATTCAACTCTTTCACTCTTTTTAGTTTAACTCCAGATTTTTCAACTCTAGAAATTTGCTGTGCAGTAACTAGGATTTATTACGATTTGATTAAAAGACAAGCATTTTCACATAATATTTGACTATAATTTTTCCAATTTGTATAAAACATATGGCTTATTAGCAAGATGAGAGAGTAATTTGAAAGGTAAATGTTACAGCTTGAGGTAATTCTTTACGTATTTGTGTGTGCCATTAAAAAATTGCACAGTTAAACCTTTTTTTAATCAGAAATGTGATTACAGTGACTTCAAAATATTGTAGAGAATTCCCAGAAAAAAATTACTCAGGTGTTAATTGTTAAAATAAAAAAAAAATATTTTAAGAATTACTTTTACTTGTATTTCATTGGAGATATTATGAACATGCTATATTTTATGTCTTGTCTGTTCAACTTCGTTTTACATTTAAATATTCATGCATTTATTTCCAGCTCTATAATTCTGAACATTATACACAATAGCAATAATTAGATCTAGACATAAGAGTATATCTCTATATTTAAAAAAAAAATCATCATATGGTTTGTACTAATGTTAACATTGCTGGTTTAAGTATGAAATATAGGCTAAAATATATTGTTTTCATATGATCTACAATGAAGCAGAAGTCAGAGGAAATGTTGATATCACTGACTTCTATCTCAATCTCTTGGAATGTCATTTTTGTTCTTGCAGTAGTAACTTTGTCACATATTTTTTTAAAAGCAACAATAAAAACGACATGGCTTTTTTCATCGCTGCATCTAGGACTTTATAATTTAGGAAACACAGCACAACTACTGTCCTTTTACAAATCTACAGCATGTCTGGAAAAGATGTTGTTGTTAGTGCTTCTGTTAGACCTTGACCGCAGCCAGTCTAAGTCTGACAGACACTATCTGATCCTTTGCCAGGCCCCCAAGATGAGTGTCCCTCAGAGGCCACTGGCCTATATACGTCTACATGCAAACACATCCATATAGGCCTGTCAGAAAAGGATCTGTTGAGTGCTGAGGGTCATACATGCACAGAAGAAATGAAGAGAAAGTTGTGTGATTCATGCCGTTCATGTCTACACTTCTCTGTCTTCATTGCTTCCTTTGGCCCCCTCCCCCCCCTCATCTCGCTCTCCATCATTTGCCCTGCCATATAGTACATACAAAGCCATGACACACTGTAACTCTGTGACGTTCTTCTGACATGAACTTTGACCCTCTAGTACTAAACCGGCTTCCCGTTCCTGTTTCTATACCAGATGAGAGGACAGGGCAGGCTTTGATGGATGGAGGGGCAGCTGGAGAGAGCTGAGAATGGAGGGCGGGAGGATAATAACATGAAAGACACTGTTTGTTGGGAAATCCCTGCTGGAAATTATGGAGATGAGGGCAAAACAAGAGATGGATTTGATTAAGGGAGGAGGATGTGAGAGGGAGAGGGTTTAGACTTTGTTTGAGAATATGAGAGGAATGAAGAAATAGTCACAGTCTGTTTCTTTGATCTTTTAGCCTGTAAGTGTCATGTTCCTCCAGTTTTATACTGATCTGAATCATATAAACTACACAACAATACGCCTGGTTACATACCCACCAATACGTTTATCTGAATTCTAGAACTACCAAATTCTTTAAGTGATTATATGAATGTAATAATCTGGTATCTTTTATTAGATAACTGCAGTAATATGATTATGAGAAATCAGGATTAACCCCTGGATTTTTCCCCAATACTCTGACGTCTTCCTACATATACAGGTTCATTTGATTTAGTTCATTCTTTCATGTCTGCAAGGGCATGACTTATAAAGTACCAAAAATAATACAATTAGTATTTTATTTTAAATGGACCATGGTGTAATTATTTTCCGTTTGACTAAAAGAAACTGCCACATAAAGTTTTAGGTCATTTCCACCGTATTTAATGGTGCTGTAGTTGGGTGGTATTTTTTTGTGTCCAACAGAGAGACTGGCCGTGGCAGTGGACAACATTGTCTCTAAATCTATAAGCTATTTAATCACCAACAACAGCCATCATCTGTTTACTACAGAAGACCTCAAGAACATGGATCCAAAGGTCTGGTGTGATGCAGAGGTGTTTGTAGCCAAAAACTCAAAGCTATCAATGACTGCTGTAAAGCTTATTCAGCATTTCAACCCGGTCCTCACTAAACTGGAAGAACAGTGACAATACCTGCTACAATGGATTATGATGGATTAGATTTCTACAGTCATTTTCAAGGCACCCAAAGGACTTTGCAGTGATCCAAGTGCTTTACAGTGATCCATTAGTGATTAGTGGTAAGATACATCTGTAGCCACAGCTGCCCCGGGGCAGACTGTGCCCAACAGCCCCTTTGACCACCAAACATTCATCCACCCACCAGTGTGAGTGTCACTTGAGGCAAAGTGGCTGAGGTGTCTTGCTCAAGGACACAACAGCAGGAGTAGGACAGAGTGGGATTTGAACCATCAACCCTTTAGTTAGACTTAGACTTAGTCTTAGAAAAACTTTATTATCCCCATGCGGGGCAATTTGTTGCACAGCCAGCAGAGAACCATTAAAGCACACAGAGCAATACATACATCATCAACTCCAATAAATAAATAGATAAATAAATAAAGTGCACGGTTATTTCCAGATGCCAATTATAAAAAGCTATTTAAGAGGCCAATAGACGTTGGTAAAAAATAATTTTAAAATCGTTTTGACCTACATTTTGGCATCATGTACCGGCGCCTAGAAGGAAGCAGCCTATATTGAGAAGACAGCGGGTGAGTGGGGTCAGCCAGGACTGACTGAGCCTTTTTTTTAACATTTCGGCTCTATATAAGACAGTCAGCTCCTCAAAGCTGACCCCCACTACCTCGCTACACCTTGTTGATGATGCTGTTCAGCCTGTTTTTGTCACTCAAGGTAAGGGACCCAAACCAGCAAATAAAAGAGAAGGTTAAAACAGATTCAATAAAACAAGAATAAAACATCTTCATAAAAGAGGTATCCAAATTAAAACTTCTCAACTTCCGATAAAAGTACATGCGCTGGTGGGCCTTTGCACAAACGGCATCAATATTTATTCCATTGTTGGATAACCTCCTACCTCATGAGCCAAAATGGATAAAGAGAATCTCACCTCAAACTAAGAACAATTGCAAATGTGAAGTAGAAAGATTTTGGAGAAAAAAAAGTTTCAATTACACTAATTTTGTTGTACAGTGTAATAAAGCTAAAGTGTAATAAAAGTCAGATTCTAAGGTTCTTACTGTCCATCAGAGGATAGACTTTAAGGTTCTGATGCTGTTCTGTAAAGCTCTGAATGGTTTAGGACCTAAATACATCAGTAACCTCCTGGCCTAGTATGAACCTACCAGACCCCTCAGTTCATCTGCACCTGTCTTTTGTCAGTCTCCAGAGTCAGAACCAGACACAGAGAAGCTGCATTCAGCTTCTATGTTCCACATGTCTGGAACAAACTCCCAGAAATCCTCAGATCAGCGACACACTCCGTTTATTTAGATCCAGGTTAAAAACTCACCTGTTCTCAGCTCCATTTGAATAACTTTTATTCATCAGTTTAGATCTGTAATCTCCTTTAAACATTTAAACATTTAATTTATTTATGTTTTATCTCCTTATGGTTTGTTTTTGTGATTTTTGTTGTTGTTGGTTTTATCTTTTTCATGCATATACTTTTATTTCTCCCTGCTGTAATGCTTTTAATGTTTTATGTAAAGCACTTTGAATTGTCTTGTACATGAAATGTACTCTATAAATAAATCTTGCCTTGACTATTTCATGAAAATGTCTACATATTTCCTAAGGTCAGTACATTTTGCTTTATGTAAACTAACCTTCCTTTGTGACACCACTTAAACAAATGGTACGACGATAAAATGTTACCAAACATGTTTCATCATTTGGAACATTTTTTGAGAGTGGCTCCTAAAAAATTCCAAACTTGATTTTTACGATGCACCTTCACATCTCCATCTGTTCGATTAAAATTGTAGAGAACAGAAGTTATATAGTCAAACATAAGTGGAACACAATAATGGATAGTTTAAGTATATGATCATTGAGTACATACTTCAAAAGAAATCTGACAATGGTCTGGAACATCTAAACCAGGGTTTTTTGATTGTCCTATTTCTTAATTCAAATTCTTTTTATTAAAAGGATAGCCCCTTGAGATGAACCATCTCGTTTTCAAGGGGGTCCTCATTTCAATCAGCACAGAAGAACCAAACAAGATGCACAAACAGAGGCAGTGGTACAGAAAATGAAAAATGAAAGAAAAAAAAAAACAAAAACCAAACAAACAAAATAAAAAACAACAAACACAACACATATAAATGCATTAAATCTGACCATTACAATGATCTGATTACTCCATTATCAGATTTTTATGGTTATGTAAACAAGCTGTGCGTTGTAAATTTGGTAAAACTTTATGGACTCATTTTGTTTTATTGTTTGCTCTTTCACCTTGTTGTCCCTCCATATGTTAAGGTCGTCTGAAGCTGACAGTTCTGTCTGAGGACAGGCTGCAGATGAAATGGAAGGAAGCTGATGGACCTGTTCAGGGCTATAAGGTCAGAGTGAAACCCATTTCAGGTGAGACTTCACTAACTTTAAAGAAGTAATTAACCAAAATCTCACATCATGATAGTTTGTTTCATATCTAGATATTTACTACAGTATTTCATATATAAAGTCCTATTTCTATGGATTTTCACTACATTTTGAATGATGTACTTGGAAAATAAAACATCCAAACTCATATTTAATTACTTTTCTCCTTTTATTCAAAATAAATTTCTTTTAATCATTTTACATAAATTAAATAGAAATTATGATGATGCCCTCTATACTTAAAAACTTAACACACGCCTGTGGTGATATCTGAGTCTAGGTTTTTGCATTGACACTGTTTGATATGATTCCTGTACAAGTGAGTAAAAGTAGTTAGAAGTGTTTGAAGACACTGTGGGCTTTTTAAGTGGTCTTTTATTCTAAGAAGCCTTTCTGGCTTTTTGGTTCAAATCTGGTCTCAGCCAGAGCCTAATTCTTTAATACACATTTTTACAACATTATTTTGTTATGATGTTATTAGACGGCATGGTGGCTGAGCGGTTAGTAAGAATGACCCTGGTTTGAATCCCACACCAGAGTTTGGAGGTTTGGAGTTTGCATGTCCTCCCACCATCCAAACACATGCACTGATAGGTTAATTGGTTAATCTAAATTGTCCATAGGTGTGAATGTGAGAGTGATCGTTTGTCTATATATGTTCAGCCCTGCGATGAACTGGCGTCTCATACAGGGTGTACTCTGCCTTCGCCCATTGTAGCTGGATTAGGCCCCCAGTGACCCCAGTGACCCCCACAACCCTAGTTGAGGACAAAGCAGGTTCAGATGACGAGTGAGTGAGTGAGGGTAAATTCCTCCAGCCAGGTGATTCTGACCATTCACCTGGCTCTACAGCAGGAGATGGGTCCATTGCTCCTTACAGGTTGCCCAAGTGGCATCAAGGATGGTTTAAATACAGAGGACACATTTAGTTGTACAGTATATAATGACAAATAAAGTACTTTACCTTTTATTTTCATTTTTTTTTCTTTTGTTCGAGCTACACAGACATTTTGATACATCTCACATGAAATACAAAAGATGAATTCAAACATTAATAGATGACTTCCATTATTAATCTCTCGCAACATAGGTTGGGAGAGTTTATTGTAATCAGTGTGTGTGTCTGTGTGTGTGTGTCCACAGACACATGTCTGTGGACATGTGAGATATCACCATGGAATTACATGGGCACATACATATGGCTAATGCACATCAGATGCAATGATCCATTTTAGTAAAGATCAAAGGTCAAGGTCACATTTAGCAGAAAAGTCAAAATGACATTATTGGCTCTAATTCAAGAACAGGTTGTCATAGAAACTTGAAATTTGCACAAAATAGGGGCAAGATTAGGCATTATCTGAATATTTGTTGTTCTAAGCAACTTGTGTCTGTTCTGCAAAGATGTGTCAAAATGTCTGCCATGGAAATACTTGTTGTATGACAAGTAATGTTCTATATGCTGTTTTTGGTATTAGTGAGCTGCATTTTACTTTTTGGACTTATATTTGACATGGTACTGAGGGAGTGGAGAAAGAGCAGAGTCGTTATTCCCTGCACATTAGTGAAACCCAGGAGCGTTATGTATTCAGGTTGTCTGTTCAGTTTTCCTGAACATGATATCTTCGGAATGCCTCAAGGATTTTTTTTTGCATTTGTTTGGTTGAACTTGTTAGTTTTGGTAGTCTACTGCACAGGTGTAAGTCATACAGCATGTGGGTCTAAAAGTGTCCCGCCGAAGAGTGTGATCTGGCCTCTGGGAAGAATTTGTGAAATGAATGAATTTTAAATGAATGAATGAATTTATTTTGGTTTGTAGGTCAATCATTGCACTCAGTACAATAGCCATAATAAACATTAAAACCAAAAAAGCAAAAGCTAATCTTTTTTGCCTTTCCTCTTCACCTGATACACCGGTTGGTTTTATGAAATTAAATGTGTACAGCATCGAGCATTTAAAAAAAAAATAAAATCAACAACAAAAACATCTATTATCTCACTTTAATGTTCCTAAATAAGTTTAAACACAAGGCATTTTCCCTTTGTCAAAGGACCGAATAACTTAAATTCATCATCAAATTATGAAATGAAAAAAAATACACTGCTGATTTCAACAATCAAGGATGTTACAATAATTTTAGTTCAGGTTCCATATAGAGAACAATATGATCTAAAGTGGTTCAGACCAGTAAAATACTATCCTAATAACCTATAAATCTCTTTGTTTTAGTGTAAAAATGTAATCACATTAAATTTTTTACATTTCCAAACTTTCTTTAAAAGAATTGGAATAACCTGAACAAATGTGAACATGAAATAAAGCACTAACTGAGCACTAACTTTGAAGCAGTAAGTGCAATTTTACCAATGTTCTGTCTGTTACTAAATGTTTTGTGAATTTGTTGATCCACTGTGATCTGCAAGTTGTAATTTAAAAGCTAAGTTGAGGCATGATATTGTTAAAATTGTACATATTTTTCTTAAGAGTTTTCAGGTTGTTCATATTTGTTCATGTTATGTTCAAGTGTGGTTAGTAGATGTAAATATTTTCATTGTGAAATGTTCCTTTTTTTTTTTTTTTTTTTACTCAAAAAACGAAGAGGAAACTTTGTCATTATTTATAAGTCATTATTCTATCATTGAAATTATTTTACTAGTCGGACCCACTTCATATCATATTAGGCTGTATGTAGCCCTTGAACAAAAATTAGTTTGATACCTTTTGCATTATTTAAACATGTTCATTTTCATTTGTACATGCAAACATTTTCAAAATGTAATTTTACTTTTTTTTCCCCCACTGTTATGATGTTACTGGGTCAGCCCACTTGGGATTATATTGGGTTTAATGTGGCCCCTAAACTAAAATGAGTGTTGACACCCCCAGTTTAGAGTAACTGAGATCTACAAACAAGTTTTGGCCAAGAGTTCAAATTGTTATGACAAAAATCTCATCAAACTGCGTAATAAGATGTAATGATGAACTGCAGATGAGGTTAATACCATGATGTTTGTGAAGACACCATTTTCACAGATATATCACAGTATAGGTGCATTGGAATTCTTGTGCATTTCCTTGAGTCACAGAGTCAAAAAAATACATAACCAAAAACAGAAACAAAATCCAAACACAGCTCAAACATGTAAAAACAGTTATTATATAGACCGGCGTAAAACAGAGAACTGTATTGGAAGAAAAAAAAAATTTGCCAGGAGGTAGAACAAGTTATTGCACATTCAGTTACAATATGCTATAACACAAATGTTTAATTCGACAAGAGCACTGTATTGTATTTTGTTACTCAATAATCCATTAACCTTTCTGCAGATTCATAACAAAATTGATAAGTTTAAAAAGCCATATCGTGTTTTATGTAAATGTATAGATATATACTGTATGATCAGAGGATAAATCATGTAAAACCTGTTCCATTGGGACCATCAATAGCCAGACGTCCTTATCACAGTGTCTGACTGCCTTTTCATCTCCCAGTAATCCAGAGTGCCATGAATGTGTCAACTCTCTTCCTTCACAGGTGATGAGCTAGATAAGAATGTAGCTCCCTCCCTTACACCCCCCCCCCCCCCCCCCCCCCTTCATCTCTGTAGTTTTTCCTGCCCTAAAGTCTTGTTTCTTAACATTGTTTTCTTCTCTGTTATCTCCTGTTCCGCATTGTGCAACTAAGCCCAGGCAGGTCTATAAGAGAGACAGAGAGGGGCTTAGAAGAAGAATTCAGTCCGACACTAGACTTGTCATGCCTTGAGGTGTAGCATCTGGGAGGGGGCTGAGACCTGATGACAAGGCGATGGTAGACGAACGAAAGGGGGGGGGGGTTCAGTCAAATTCTGGAAAATGCATTAAAGACATTTGCAGAAGGTTGGAACAGCTGCAAAGTGGAGCAGGGCAGGAAGCAATTGAAAGAATGAACAGAAAAAGAGAGATTGAGGCCTGCCTGTTAATACTTATCTAAGTGAGCAGTAATTACTCCTTCATTCTGCTCAGTTTTGTTTTTTCCGGTACGAACACACCCATTTTGCACAAGTGTTTAAGGCTGACATTTCTCAGGTGTACTTCACTTTTCAGGTATGGCAGGAAAAGCTTCAATATAATCAGCACATACGAATACATCAGTCTTATATAGTGCTTTTCTAAGTACTCAAAGACACTTTACAAAGGCAATTAGGGTGAAATGTGACCATTATACTTGCAAATGTAATGTATTAGTGACATAGATTAAAAGTGTATTTAGACTTGCAGCTTTTATTTCACTGTGGTGCTAAATTTTTCTCGAATGTTACATTGTACAGTATAACCTCCTGAGAACAAACAATGCATTTATGTCCTTTATAGGGTACAAGAGTTTCACAGCTTTACTACAAAACATAGAAAAGGGGAAAAAAAAAAGGAGAAAAAACACATCATTAAAAAACTTGCGCTCATGTAAAAACTTTTATTTTCCTGGGTCTCATCACTAAATTAAACTAACTTAAATAAAACTGCTGCAATTAAACAAGAATGTTGCAACGATTATACTGAGCAGCAACTAATATTAAAGACATTAAAACATAAAATCACAAATCAAGATGAGTAAGAATAAAACAAAGCACATCCTCTCTGACTTTCACTCCTTTCCTAACCAATGTGTTTGCATTTTCCAGAGGTGCCTCAGCCAGAGTTGATGCTGACCACCACACGGGGCAGGGCAACGGTGGCCGGACTGGATTCGAGTCAGGAATACGCTCTGCAAGTCCTTGTTCTCAATGGCACAACTGAGAAACTTTTGGCAAAGCGACGATTTACAAGTAAGAAATCCAGATAAGGTGGGAAAAGAATCTCAAGAGCTTCGTGAAATCAAGACGCAGCATGTCACGATAACATTCATCAAGATAAAACCTGGTCCTTATCAACAGTAACTCCAATGTCTTCAGTGTTTTTCCTCCTATGTAAATACTTTCCATACATGCAACACTTATGCATTGTCTGTTCCTTTTTCTGTTTTTCTTTATTCAGTCCAGAGTTTTGTAAACTCTAAAGCCATATTATATGTATATCATTGTGGGTGTGTATGTGTGTGTGTGCTTGTATTCCTATCGTTATGGGGACATTGTACTGTATGTTTACACATTCACACCATGGGGACCTCTGACACTATGGGGACCAAAATTCAGGTCCCCATGAGGGTTAAACATAAATAAGGATCCCCACTAGTAAAATAGTGGCTCAATACAAATACCTTAATTTATATTTTTCCGGAAGTCCTCATAAAGCATGAGGAAAACACGTGTGTTTACTTTAAAAAATTTATTGATTTTGATGTATGTTTTTAATTATTAATTTATTTACTTTTAGTTTTTTATGTGTATATATTTTTTCATAATTCATAATTTTGTATTATTCTTTTTAAAATTATTTTATTTAAAAATGTCTTTACACTCACTACCTAATGGCTACTTGATTAGAATCTTGGTCCTCATGAGACATGTAAACAAGTATGTGTGTGTGTGTGTGTGTGTGTGTGTGTGTGTGTGTATATGTATTGGCACAATGTAGACATGTTTAAATGGCCAATTTGATGCCTACAGTATCTTGTCAAGTTGATTGGACAAATATTTTGGGACATATTAGTCATTTTGGAATCACTGAAGCACAATGCTACACTGCATGATGGAAAATGAATTTAAAAACAGGAACACCGCATTTAGTTCCAACATATCAGTATTAATATTGGCACCTGCAGCCTGCACTGGCATTAAGGGGATGTAAACATGACAAATTCATGGTATCCAGCATTCCTGTGGGGCCCATACAGTATTTTTTACAGTATATTAAACAGAGTATCATTTTAAATGTATGATACCTGGCTCCATAAACATTTGACGGAACTTGCTTGAGTATTTCAGATCCAAATTTACTGCCTGGACACTCTTAAAGTTGAACAGCCCATTATGGATTTAGCAACAGTGACGACAAAGAATAGAGAAATACAGAAGGAACATACAAACAATTGCACAAGGTTTCTTGCTATTATAAGGTTCATGCGCAGAACCTTTTGAACCATGTTGAGCACCACCTAAACTACAGACATTTATGGATTGAGAGGTCATCAGAAAGTGAAATAAATTCCTTGTCTATGAAGTTTTAATGTTTGGGTGCTTTTCCAAATATCTGGACTCGTACATAATGGTAAAAGGGCTCCAAGTAAATATGGAATTATGTAGTTTTTAATTGAAAAACAATTTTGTTCTGCTAAAGTTATCCATAAAACTAGGGACAATAATAGAACCATTAATCCACTGATAACCATGGAAAATCATGATATAGTGTGCATGCATTTTAATTGTTGCCATGTGGATTCTAAAAAAAAACACCCCTCAGTTTTTTTTTGGAACTGAGTAATAGTCTTAAATAAAAACCCACCTGCATCATTTGATATACAACAAGAGAAAATATAACACTAATACCCCTGATGTTGACTCAGATGGTGCATTTATATGAGAGAACTAGACATAACTGCTCATAAGGGTCTTATAATAGAAGTACATTTCTGACATTCTTACACTTTATGTGTAAGCATGTCTCCCAAACCCTTTCAGACACATACTTATAAGTACAAACGCAGACAAATGCTGCACTTCCATGGGCTCAGGAGGAATTACAATGCTTTGTGTGAGTTTCCCAAAGACTGGCCCCTAATCTTAAAACAACTCTAATCCTTAAATTCAATGATTTACATGATGGGCCCCTGTATTTTGTTCGCATAAGGGAGCCATGAGTTATTAAGGAAACAGGTTTACAACCCTGTAATAAATACCCAGACCACACACAGACACAGTGGGTGGGTATGAATGCTACTCTTGCTAGATAATAACTACAAAATAGATATAGGTTCAGACGGTATATAATGTGAGTGATGTATATAATATGAGTGATGTTTGCTTCTGCCTCACATATTTACCCATGTGTATTAAAAAAAAATAATCATAAAATTATATTGTTTGAAAAGGTTTTCTATGGTAAAATATATACATATATTTCTGTACTATAAGCAGGCAGTTTAGAAAAAATTAGGATGGGTACATTTTGATCAAATTTTGGAATCGGGAACATGTTTAATACTCATTTTGCTCGTCTGGGTTTCTCATATATCTGTCTTTGCATGCGTTGTTGTCACAGCCATTTGACAGTTCCTCTGAGTTGTGATTGTCTGACTCTCTTGACATCCATATGGGTTGTAAATTGTCTAATATATTCATGTAGCTTGTGAGCTGTCCTAATGACAGTAGGTTACTGTGTCGAGTTTAGCATGTCCAGGCAGATCTGACAAACTCACTAACTTGGGAATTTGTAACTCCAGCTGTCATCCTGGAATGATAGAAGTCTGGGAATTCCTCTCTAATGTGTCCTCATCTTTGTTTTAACTCCCTCCAGGGCCCAGTGCTCATTTCAAGCTGTGTTAGTGATATTATGTTACTGTGTCAAGCCATATCTTACTTCCTTAAAAATGTCACTCTCAATTTGCTGCAGTTGACCTCATCTGTGAACTCCAGACAGTCATTCTGCAATTGGTGAAGAATGAAAGGCTGGGACTAAATATACACAATCAAACACATAGAATACTATGAATTAACCTTAAAATGTCCATGAGGTGTAGAGGGGGGGTGGTGTCAGTGTCATTTTAGTTCAAGGGTCACTTACAATCTAATACGATCTTCATTTGGACTGAACAATAAGGTAATAACATAATAACTTTGTGGATAAAGCCATGAAAAAGTTAGTCAAAGTGAACTACACTCACCCTATCATTGTCTACCTGCTGCCCTCCAAATACAAATTTGTACCCCCTCCCCTTCCTTGACCCATTATCTATCATTCCTGAAAGTTTCATCAAAACCCATTCAGAATTTTTTGCATAATACTGCTGACAAACAGACAGACAGACAAATGGACAAACAGACCCAAATTTAATACCTCCTTGGCGGAGGTAACAATACTCCTCTCTCCTTCGGGAGGCGGGGTAATAAATTATAACCTCCAGTCACAGGCTGTGGTTAGTGACCAAAAGGACAAGGTTGTGGATCCAAGTGGTGGAAATGAAAAAAAACAAAGAAAGAAAGACAGGCAGACAACTTATTTAATGTGATTTCCCTTACCGCCAGATTTTTCTGTTTTTTTTTTTTTTTTTTTCCAGTGGAGAGTCTGCGGGAGGAGGAGATGATTCGCAGCGGGAGTCGAGAGCAGAAAAAAAAGCAGTTGCCTGTCGGGTCAGGATCAGGAGACCTGGATGACACAACAGATGCTGTTATGGGTCTGCCAACTGTTCTCTACCCAGATCCTACAACTGCTACTACCGCCACTGCTACAACCATAGGTAGTAGCATTTCATTACAACATGACAGACTAAAGCTTATTAAATTATGATCAGATAGGTCTATGTGAGCATAAATACAAGTCATGTCTAAGCTTTGAGACCAAAATGACAGAAATCATCATACTGTAACTTACAGTAAGAACAGAACTGTTAGTTCTCCTCCATCATTTGTTGAGTTATGACAAATAAAGACCCACAACAAATATGTAATTTGATAAACTTAATGTCCCTCATCTGATATGTCACATCATTATTGTCATGTATGACAAAGAGCAACCAATCCGAGGGAATATTACAACTACTGCACACATGCCAGCATTCAGGTACACAGTTGGACAGTTGTTACTGTCTGCTATATTTATCCAGGCCTACATCAAAGAGCTTTGACGTACACATACGTGATAATGACAGCCCAGCAAGGGTGGGTGGAATAACCATCTTTAAACGGAACAGGAGGGAGCATAGGAAATGACAAAGTAGTGACAGGATGAAAGAAGGGAAAATGAAGGTGGGGTGTAGATGGTGAGTGATGGGAGGCTGTGAGCTGTTTCTTTCAGGTAAAAGCAAAAGATGTTTCCAATATGTAAAAAAATAAATCAATAAAAGAAATTGTTTGCATGTCTCTCTCTCTCTCTCTCTCTCTCTCACTTCATATATATATATATATATATATATATATATATATATATATATATATATATATATATATATATATATATATATATATATATATATATATATATATATATATATATATATATATATATATATATATATATATATATATAGATATAATGTATGTATTGACAGAAAATAATGTCTTAATATTTTTCCTTTGAAACTTGTTACACTGTAACGTTGGATTGGTCACTGGTTCCATCGAACAGTTTGAGCTTGTTTTGCTGCAGCTAAACCCATGTGCTTGCCATTGTCTCTGTCCTGCAGAGCCCCCAGCCACAGAAATCCCCTCTCAACCCCCTGGCGAGGCACCAGAGAAAAAGGAGAAACGGAAGAGGAAAAAAGAAAAAGAGCGGGACCATTCAAAAGTGGACAACACAGAAGAACAGGCTGAGGCCAAACCCCGTAAGACGCCTTTCTCTACACAGCCAGTTAGCGGTGACCTCTGCCACCCAATGTTACGAAACATAGGATTACAATCCGAGAAAAACACTTTGACAGTTTGATCGAATCAAGTGTCTATTTGAAGATGGTTTTACATGAGCAAGGGACAAGATAATGACAGACCTTGCTATTCAGCTGGAGGGCACTTACTCCCTCTTTTTGCTGCTTAATCCAACTACACACATTCACATGTAGAGTGAGGCTCATGTATGCACCATGTTGACACATGCACAGTGTGCAAACCTACATTTTAACACCTACTTATTTCTCTTTCACATAAAACCATCTGCTCAATTAAAGGAAAATACCTCATAACGTTCCTTTAGGTGTAGTAGACCTATGAGCTCAATACTTAGATATCTGTAATTTATACTCCTTCTTACTTGATGTTGTCCTAAAGTTGAGACTATATGGCTTTTGTTTCTGTACATTAAGGAATGTCTCCAAGAAAACCATTTGAATGTGACATTGATGCAGCAGCAGACATCATGCTGTTGGTAGACGGCTCCTGGAGCATTGGACGTACAAACTTCAGGCGTGTCAGAGATTTTTTGGAGGGCCTGATGACTCCTTTCCACATTGGTCCAAATCACATTCAGATTGGTGAGAAATGGAACGTTTATGAAGAAAAAACAAGAGCAATCACATTACATGTAATAAACTGAAGTGCCGCATGTGTTCTTTCTCTAAGGTCTAACCCAGTACAGTGGAGACCCCCGGACTGAGTGGCAGCTCAACAACTTCACCACCAAAGAACAGCTGTTGGAGGCTGTAAGGAATTTCAGATATAAGGGAGGAAACACGTTTACAGGTAAAAAAAACTATGCACATTTAATAATGTCAGTGGTCTTGTTTTGCTGCATATGAGCCTGTATACTTCTATTCTAAACAGTGTTTCTGTATCTGTTAATGTTATGTCACTCACTTGTACACTTTTTGTCAATGCCACCTTCTGCTCACTTATTACTTATTATTATTATTATTATTAATATTATTATTATTAATATTCCCTGTGTGCTTGCATGCAATGCACAGGGGTATATTTTTCAGGGGTAATTTTTTCTGACTTCTTCTGATATATATATACAAAAAACATTGAAAAAGAAATGCTGCCTGAACCGCTGTAAATTGACCAAAAATGTGCGACTTGGTTTCGAAAAATGTAATATCTATCAGGACTGACATTGCGATGCACAGATTTCATATAAGATGCAAAAAAACAGTAAAAAATGTCCATCCGAAATCTCCCAAACGATACATTGTAGCGTTTTGCTGGTAAATAGGAAAAATTCTTTGGAATAGCCCAGAGATTATACGTGTGGTCTCACAATTCTGATATGTCGTACGAATTTCGTATTATTATGCCAAATAAAACCCTATTCATTCTTAATGGGAACGACAAAAAATTGCACCTTGTTGGCCCTCTTTAGTCTCTCTGTGTGTAACCATATGTTTGTCCTCAGGTCAGGCACTGCTACATGTCATGGAGGAAAATATGAAGTCTGAGTCAGGCGCCAGGTCCGATGTCCCTTTTTTCCTGGTTTTATTGACTGATGGGAAATCTCAGGATGATGCCATTTCAGCAGCAAACAGGCTAAAGAGTGCTGGCGTTGAGATCATTGCTGTAGGTAAGACTGAAAAGAGACAGGATGAAGCAGTGTGGATGTCAAAATGCCTTATTAAACGATGAGACATCTGAGGATTTGCAGCAGTTTTTGTCATTCTGTAATCTCATATCAGGTGTGAAAAATGCAGACGAAGCTGAGTTGAGGCAAGTCGCGTCTGAGCCAGTGGAGCTGAATGTGTACAATGTCAACGACTTCCCACTGCTCAGCAGACTGGTGGCACGTCTGGTCCACATCCTGTGTGGGAGGATAGAGGACCGTGGAATCTCAAAACGTAATTAATCTCTTTTCTAAGCTTCTCATCTGCACATCTGTTCTTAAAATTACTAGATTCACTGTGTATTGGAAATAGAAAACTGTGTCTTAGATTGTTTTCTCTATTACTGTGGCTCATTTGTTGAAGTGGCTAGTTTACATTCACATAAATACTTTGCTCATTATCTGATTTTTGGAGTTGTCAGATTCTTCAAGGGATCCTGTAAACAGCATAAAATGACATTTGTTGTCAGATAACAACAGTAATCTAATAATTATGACAAATCATATTTAACACATCCTTTCACTTCCTTTGGGTGGCTGTGGCTCAGTTGTGAGAGCAGGTCATCCAAAGGCTTAGTGGTTCGAATCCTGGCTCTGACTGTCTTACTTGAAGTACCCTTGGCAACACTGAACCCTAAATTGCTTTCAGAAGGGTCTGGAAGCGTCTTGCATGGCTGAAGACACCCACTGGTGATTGGGTGAATGTGAGACTTTGTGAAGTGCTTTAGGTACCAAATAGGTGCATAAAATGTGTTATTTCAGAATCAGAATAGCCTTTATTGTCATTGCAACAAAATACAATGAAATTGGACCATTTCCCTTCACATGAATAAGCTAAAATTTCAATTATAACATTAAGAGTTCAAGTATAAAATAAGGATTTAAATATAAAATAAGATTAAAAAAGACATAAAAGACATAAAAATGTTTGGATGAGTATTAAAAAGTGCTGTGCAGGTAGGTGAAAGTGACCAGTGAAATAAAGTGCCGAATGATGTGGTTACAGCCGAGTCCAGTTTGAGTTCACAGTGCTGACAGCTCTGGGATAAAAACTGTTTTTGAATCTGCTGGTCCTTTGGCGTAATGATCTGTAGCACCTGCCAGAGGGCAAAAGTTGAAAGAGATGATGGCCAGGGTGAGATGGGTCCTTTACAATATTGTGAGCTCTCCTGAGGCAGTGTGAGTGGTAGATGTCCAGGAGAGAGGGCAGAGGGCAGCCAATGATCTTCTCTGCAGTTTCACGACCCTCTGCAACCTCTTCCTGTCTGCCTCAGTACAGCTAAAGAACCACATTGTGATGGAGTAGGTCAGCAGACTCTCTATGGTGGAGTGGTAGAAGGACATCAGCAGCTGAGTGTTCAAGTTCTCCCTTCTGAGTACTCTCACGAAGTGGAGTCGCTGCTGGGCCTTCTTCACCACTTCCGCAATGTTATCAGTCCATGTGCAGTCTATTTACCATTATACATTTGTACATATTTAAACACAATTCAAATGATAGAAAACCAAAGTTACATCGTTATTATCTGATTATTGGAGTTGTCAGATTCGACCATCAGTAAATACGTACACATTCCAAAAGAAATCCAATAAATGACTGGAGCATCTAAGCCAGGGTTTTTGATTATTGTATTTCTTATGATGGCCATTACAATTATCTTATTATTCCCTGTTGTCAGATTTTTATGGTCATATGAAGAGGCTCATTGGTGCCTTCCTTAGGTGGAGCTGTATTTATTAAAACAGCTAACTGCAACCTAGGTCACCTCTGAAAGGTCCTAACTCACCCAAACTATTTAATTCATGCTTCACAAGTTGTTATTGTCTGTCATAAAAAAAAAAACCAAAAAACACCAGTGTCCTAAAAAATGTTGATGCTTTGTTAATACAGTGTATGGCAGAAGACCTAACATCCAAAGTGTTCCTAATATCCACATATCAATATTCTCCTAAGATAATGCATATTTTTTACATGTTATTTTTGTCTTTTTGCATTTGGAAAAAACACAATTTTCCTTTAAGTTGGAATCACTTGGAACAACATCTCATGAAATTATTATTAGTGTGATGTATTCTTAGTAAAGTGTAACTGAGACTCAGTGCGTAACCATCGTACCAGCCAGGTCAGAAATGATTACTGATATGTATAAATAGGAATAAAAAGAGGAATCTATCCAAAAATATTATTCCAACTTTATGAGCAACCGTGTATTATACATCATACAATACACTGACAGTTAAAGGACATTTTTGCTTTATTTCTATTTCCATGTTTTACACCAGCTGTTCCATGCACTAGACAGAAAATGAACAGGAATAAACAACAGTATAGTAGAAAGATTGGAGATTTTAAACTTTTAAACAGCAGGCAATTTCATTTAAGAAATGCATATAGGTCTAATTTTTATAGTTAAGTAGAGTAGTAGATAGTTGTGCATGACATAATCAGCGACAAAGTTACAGTATACCATGTTGCTGTGAGTGCTGTTCAAAAGAGAAGTGATATAATTAGTTTTTATCTGCAAGATACAGTACATGCGGTTATTATACATGCAAACATTTGTACTCAGTGTGCTCAAGTGCTTTCATTTTGCTTGAATAAATGAGATATCAGTTGTAAAGAGGTGCCCAGTGGTTTGTAGGTTTTCATGTTTTGTGGAAAACATTCATTATCACTGAGTTGTTCCAAAGCAGTTGGGAAATCCTGTGTTGTGATTGCAGGAATGGAGCCAGGACCAACAGCAGATCCAGCCCTGTCCTATCCCAGTCCCACAGACCTGCGGTTCTCTGGATTGGCCTCCAGAGAGGTGAAGCTTCACTGGAACAATCCTGTGAATCCAGCCCGGCCAGTCCAGCAGTACAGAGTGGTTTACCACAGTGCAGAGGGTGCGAGTCCACAAGAGGTCAGATTTATAACACTAACATGAAATTCAATTATTTTATCTGCTGTCATTTTTGTAGCTCTGCACCAGGGATTCCATCTGTCCATCCAAGATTATTGTCCATTCCATTTTTCTGACACTATTCACCTGATTCTTTTCCACTTTCACACTCTTGGTCTTTACTACTAGGAAAAGTGCAATACACCGTTTAATGGCTCAATTTTCCTTTTGGGATTTTTCCTATAAATGTTTTTAAATGTCAACTTAGACAACATGTCCAACTGATTTCTCTGACCCACTTCTTTTAAAACTTCACAGACTTGTTCTTTTCATGTTCTTTTTTTTTCAAAAGGTTTTTTTAAAAAATTAAAAGTTTGAAAGTTAAGACAAAAACAAAATCTTTGAATAGGCAGAGTAGCAGTGAGCAGGAGCAGTAAGGTGTATTAGAAAGCTCTTTTTAAGCTTTCACTTGTTAGAAGAAAATATCATCCAATATGGTGGTATTACAAAAGATCAGCAAAGCTAAAAAGAGGTCACTAAATTATGAATGAAATTCTAAAAGAAGAAAAAAGGTTGAGAAAGTCCTCTTCTGTCCAATTGAAGTGTCCTTCTTGATGTCTGTAGGTGGTGGTGACTGGCACAGAGTCCAGTGTCCTGTTAGAAAACCTTTCTTCTCAGACCCTCTACCATGTTTCCATCTTTCCTGTGTATGAAGACAATGTGGGTCTGGCACTCAGAGGGACTGTCACGACATGTAAGAGTGATATTATTTTTTTTTATTTTTGATAGGATGGACAAATTGCCATTGTTTCCAGTGCTGCATTGTATGGTTTTGACACTCTGTTCAAGCACGTGGGATCAGATTTGCTAAATAAGAAGATATACCTTTTTTTAATGGAATATGAAATTTTTCTGTATATATGTGCATGTGTAGTAGCACTGAACTGTCAACATCAAATACCATTCCTGGGATTATCAATATAAATTGTGTTTCATGTCGCAAATTAGTATTTACTCCAAACATCACAAGCACTGCAGCTCAGAGAACTGCCTTTGAATACAGAAAAAACACTAAGTTCCAAAGATATTATCTAATATTAAGGTTAAAAGAGAGTGTCTATGGGTTCTTAAAAAATCTTAAATACAACTATATTCATAGATATTAGTCATTAGAAGTCATTAAATAGTCATATATTTGTCTAATTTTGTCTTACTTGCCACTTCTACTTTCATTTATTTATCTTATGTTTAATATATTTTATCACAATAATAACCATATGGAACCACATCCATCTACTTTTATCTTTTTCCAAAGTCTCCAATATGGTTACAAATGATCTCCTCAAGGTCTTAAATTTGCATTAAATTGAAGTGTTTTTGTAATCTGAAACATGATGTCACAAAATCATGTTGAACAGGGATGTGGTCAGGTTAAAGGGTTACGGTAAAACTCTGTTTCTATGTGCAATACTAAACATATCCTCTCTTTTTGGTTTACCTCCCTCCCTTGTTTCTCCCTCAGTGCCCTTGGCCATGCCTGTTGACCTGGAGGTGACTCCTTCCTCTTACAGCTCACTTCGGGTGAGCTGGGGTGCAGCTCCGGGTGCGACACAGTACATGATCTTATACTCAGCACTCAACCATGGAGAGCCTGACGATGCCAAGGAGGTAAAGAGGGTTTTAGCTCATCAGCCGATAAGCCACAAACTATTGTGAAAGCGCTGTGTCCAATGTTGTCTGTGTTAGCAAGTTCTACAGACATTTTATATGTACATTCCTTGGGACAATGGGTACAATGAATTTATTTATTTAACAGATTTGAAGTATTTTAATTTTTGATTTTTTTTTTAATCTACAACATAATACTGGAAGGACTCAGAGAGAGAGAGAGTGAGAGAGAGAGAGAGAATACGTGTGTGTGTGTGTGTGTGTGTGTGTGTGTGTGTGTGTGTGTGTATGTGTGTATATCTTCACAGTTTTGAGAAACGTGAGAGATGTTTTTAACTGGACAATTTGGTACCTAGAGTTGAGGAATAGTCCCATATTCATATTAAATGTCTCAGCAGGTTCACAGGACCAATATTATTGTATATTGAACACTGATTGGAAGTCATATATGGACTTTCATTTGGGTCCATGACATTTGACTTTGAGTGACTTCCGTAGGACATTGTTTGCAAAGTTTCTTCATGGTTTGTTGAAATTTTGATTTTGGAATTTTTTATGAATTTTCGAAATGTTGAAAATGTGACTGGTTTTTATGGCCCATATTTTAATGGTTTATAACCTAGGCATGGTTAGAGATATAAATATACTTACTATTGAGCACTGATAGGAAGTCATATATGTGCTTTAATTTAGTTAGTTGAGTTCTCTTCCAGTGAAATTACCATCCAGTTGATCACCTGCATCAAGCCTGCAGGTTTCTAACAAAGCTACAGAACATGGCAACCTTACATATTGAACTTGTTATTGATTCTTGATCAAACATACTGGAGTTTGGAGTTGTCATTTTTTTAAATAAGTTATTCTGGTGTTATTTTACTGACACACTTGACTATTAGAATCTTCAGTATCAATTTTATATCAGTTTTTTGCTGTATTGTATTGTACTGTGGTGGCTTTCACACCACTGATGTTGAAGATCTAAACAGAGAAATTCATCTTTCTATGAATGTTTTTCCCTCCTATTTATGTTTGAAGTACATTATTACATCCATTATTATTATTTCCAATTCTTTACACCCTAGATTGTATTTTCTAATTGATTGATTTATTTTCAGAAGGGAGTCTTTTTATTCTGCTTCCTTTAAAGAAGACTATGTATGATGATGATTATGATTGTTTCCGGTCATGGATCATTATGTTGTTGCAGGAGAAGTTTGGTGCTGAGCAGACGGTGGTAGAGATTCAAGACTTACTGCCATCCACAGACTACTCAGTCACACTTTACGCCCTCTATGATGAAGATCCCAGCGATCCTGTTACTGCTGTCGCCACCACATGTGAGAGTGGATGCACTGTGTATTGGAACTAGTAAAATTTGGCTTAAACCATTTTTTCTATTACTTTGACTGTTGTTCTTGAAAGAGTTTTACCTTTATTAGTTTGAGCTTTATTTATCAAAACCTCTAACTACAATTTAAGTCAATTGTGAATGGTTCTAATTCGCCCAAAACTTTTAATATACAGTCAAAACTTATATCAGAATTCATCAAACCCTTATTTTTTAGCTTTCTGCTCCCTTTTCTTGTTCGTATTTAACCCTCTTTCATTTTTCATTCATTTTGTAGTGTATTATTTAACCATCATAAGACATCAGTCCTTTATTTTCCTACTTTTCTCATCCTGTCCTTCATGCTCAATATTAACTCTTACTCTATTATTATCTACATCTCTGGCACAGCTACATTCCAGTAACTGTATTTATTCTCTCTCAGTCCCTCTCCCACCACCGCTTAGTGTTCAGTTCCCGATGGTCACCCACAGTATGTTGAGGGTGAGCTGGGTGCCTGGAGCTGTTGACGTCCCCGGCCACAGGATCACTTACAGCACGAACCACGGCAGTGATGTGAAGCAGGTAAAGACACTGCTTTGTAATTGCAAATACATGTATAGGTTATGTGAAGGGTAATTAACAACAACCATGTCATTATTGTGAAAAGAACTTCAACAGTATAATGCAGAATCCTGACAGTAAGGGATTTCTGTGACTGAAATGACTTGAGAAGTCACTTATTTGACAACAAGTAATGCCGTTAATATAGTCAAATGTTAGTCTTAGCAACAGCCACAGTCATAGCAATGGTGTGTTTCAATGTTCAAGGTTCAATTTCTTGTTTCCCGTGGGAGAAATTTGGCTTAAACAAGGGCAAAAACAAGCTACATTGCAACGCACAAAACAGAACACATGCTACTAAAACCAGATAAAATACATTACAAATAAATTAAAATGTTCTAAAGAAAATGAACCTAAAATAAATAAAAAATGATACCCCTGTACATACATATATCCCTTTGTACACAATATTTGGCTACCTCCTTTTTTTCATTGACAGAGGGATAAAAGAAAGTTTAAAATGGTTGAGCCTGCACAGTGGAACTTTGCACCGTCTGCCTGAGGTCAACAGAACATACTGCGGAAATAAGGCATGTGATGAATCTGAAAGACTATGGTTTACCTGCCTGATGGTGGCTTGTATAAACACATCTTGGGGTGAATGGAGCAGGGGTGCCCATGGATCATATTCCCTGTCTTCACCTGGTTATGAATCTGAGTTTCCAATTTGACTGTTCTGTTACACAGACATATCACACTGTACAATGCTGCTCAGAATCAAGTACACAGCCAACCTGTGAAATAACATAGATTTGGGTAACAAGACATTTAGTTAAGTCACAGAGTTAGTGAATGTCAATAAATGGTCAGCACCGAAAGCAGAACAGATTCCAACTCATAGCATGTGTGAACAGTGGCAACTCATCAATAGAGGGCACCTTGGGGCACCATCCCACTGTCTTACATGAAGAAGATGATGATTGAAATCATGTAAAATAATTTTATAAAACAATTAATGTTTAAATTAATGAGCTACAGCCCCTGAGTACCAATGTGCATTCAAAGTGTAGTTTATCTGCAGTGTGCAGTTTACAAGTGTTTTATGTCATTTAGTGAGCAGTCATGTTTCCTGTATGGGGCATAAAAGTTTGTGACCAAAGCTCTACTTTTATCATAATAGACTGTTGTTATAAATGGTGCGTACATAGTAAACCTCCTCCAGTACAAGAAATAGGAGAGCACTGCCCACAGAAGTAAACATTACATGTCAAAAAGAATCAAGATCTTCCTCAGAAATGCAGTTACAAGATCATCTAAACCAGGGGTGAACACACTTTCAGCTTGTGAGCTACTTTTAAAATGAGCAACACAAACTGATCTACTTCCACTATAAATGAACATATATCAATGAGTAGCTCTGTGGGTACAACTACTGATGAAAGAGACTGGAGTTTGATTTCTGGCAGGAATGGTAACAACACTATCAGTTATCCACAGGCTACCTTCACCCCTGGTGTAAATGTATTGTCCCCATCCTCAGTGGGAAAGACACTTGTCAGGGACATGGCTGACTTTAACAATAGAGTCGTGGAAAAACATGTGCATGTTTGAAGGCTAGATGGGTGAAATTATCATATTAAAAAAAATCAATGACTGAAAATACATACTGTGCATTTTTATTTTCATTTAAATTAATATTATAAATAGTAGTACATGTGCTTTGACGTATCCTAGTGGTAATATGTGTTTATAGTGGATCTGAAAACGATCTTGCGTACTGTGGGAATTTTCCATATTGGACCATGAACAGAAAAAAAAGGACAATAACTAAGCTATTAAAGAACACACATTGAAATATTTATTGAATTTACTATAAGTTCTCCATTATATGAAGGATACACGGACCTTCCTCTCATTTTAAACTAATGAATCAAAGTTGAGCTGCATCTTCTACTGCTTTAAACACATACCTTGGACCATTTTACCTGGAACTCATGTCTCTGCAGGTGGAGGTGAGAGGGCTGAACTCTGTACTGGTCCAGAACCTATCATCTCTTTCCAGATACCTGGTTTCAGTCCAGTCTCATTATCCACAAGGCTTGTCTGCAGCACTCACCAGTAACGTCACTACATGTAAGACACACACTGTAAGCATTAACCTAAAAAGACCCAAACATCCACTGTCAACCAAAACCACTTACTGATCTAAACTATTTAATACCTGTTAATCCACTAAATCAATCAATAATAATTAGTGTAAATTAAAATAATTAGTGTAAAATACAATTTGCTATCTATTCATAGTCATCAGATATGGCTCATTTGGGTGTTCAAAGGCTCAGTAGTAAACATGGAAACATCATCATCTACAACATTGATTCACCAGTTGGATCACTGACAGTAGATGAAGACGCTTGTTTTATGTTCAGTTATTGATATCTTTGCTGAAAAGAAAACTTTTTTTCTTCAGTTTTCTCTATTTCCAATATAATAACCTTTTACTTTAATCTGAGCTTTTGTAAACATCTACATGATTAGTGAATGAAATACAGGAAAATATCTGATTTTCACTGTAAAAACACAAAATATCAAAGATAATATTATAATAAATGGTCATGAATCAATTAATAAAGGTTAAATATAGAAAAAAATAATAATAATTTGGGAATTTCCACAAAAGGAATACTGGGTCTTTATGGGTTAAAGTAAAATAGATACAACAAAATATCAGGCCATAGACTTTCTCTCTTACATGTTGTTCATGTATCTCAGTGAAGGTGCCCTCCCCGTCAGATCTCCGGGTGTCTAATTTCTCGGGCAGTGAAATCACCGTACGCTGGGAGGCTGCGGCTGATGACGTTGTCTCTTACCTCATCAAGTGGATCTCCCTCAGTGGAGGAGACCTAAGACAGGTGATGGGGAATGGAGGGCTATGAAGCTGAATGCATTTACTACTATACTAAGAATGTGGTTCAACTCTCACTGTGCATTACATTTATAGTTGAGAGTGAGTGGGAACAGTGAAGGGGCAATACTGGAAGGAGTGGAGGACGACAAGGAGTACCAGATTTCTCTGTCTGCACTGTATGGAGATGGGGCTCAGAGTGAGGCTGTGGCCATTCGCTATAGCACATGTGAGTCAGTTGGAGTCAGCGGTACAGTACTAACAGTATACAGAACTATTGTACTGTATTATGTGAAAACACCGAACTATGGAATGACTCATGCATAATACATTTTAATGTCACTGAAATCACCAAAGAAATCATAAGGACAAAAGTATTGTGATACATTGAATTCAGGGGCTTCTATTCTAACAGTTCTGGGATACAAAACAGTAATGAGTGACAAATGACATAATCTAATTGAATTTTATGATGAATATCATTGCATTGGTTAGTTTTATTTAAACTGTTCTATTTGGTTTAAAAAATATCTCAGAGATGGATGTGATTTAGTGTATCTCAACATTGATATATTTTTTTAAAACTATAACTATGATTTTCAATGTTTTACCTCTAGCTTTATGAAATATTTTCCTTGCTCTGATTGTGAATAGTCATTTTCTACCATAGTTAACCATTTATTTTCTTCACATCTCACTTCGGAAGAAAAAAATTCCATTAAACTTTAAGGAAGTACTTATGCTTATTTCTCAAATCAACATGAACGGGACATCTTTACAGCTGTAGACACAGTGTGTCCCAATACTTTTGTCCATACAGTTTATAAATATCAACATTTCCTGAAAGTTTAATGCGTGATTTTAGAAAATTATTATTTGTAAAATAAATATGGAATTTGGGGGGGGGGGGTGTCTTTTTTTGTTGTTGTTGTTCTTGTTGAAAGTGACTACAGATGACTGTATTTTAAGATTCACAATTGAATTAAGCAACAAAAAAAAAATCTGCCAATTGAACAAGTGAAAATGATCTTGGTAAGATTTCTTGAAATAAGATTTTCCAGATCTATTGTCTAAAAGTTATTTATATCTCACTGAAACGTTACTTGTTAAGTGATTATGTCTTATTTTAAATGCAATGAGATACTTTGCCTAGAAATGAGAAAAATACGCATTGGTAAGATTTTGATTTTTTTTCCCCAATGCATTTGTTTAATGGGATGAAAGTCATATCTCCCTCCTTTATTTTTAATTATGATTTCTACTGTAACAGAAAGTTACAGACATTCAGTGCCATTGAGGGGAAAAAGGAGTTAAACGAAAGGCATATGTCAAGATTTTTGTTTTCTATCACCCTAATTTTTTCATTGAATATAAGCTTTTCATATTTGTTTTCCCCATTTGTGTTTTTATTTTTCACAGATGCTCAGGTAGACAGAATAGTGTGTGTTTACATAATCCATAGTGTTCCTGTCTAACTGAAGAATAAGTCGGTGCTGGTGCTTTCTGTGCTGAGATTAATTTTCACGTCGCATCTTCCCTTGTGTTTCATTCATACAACTCATACAGTATCTGGTGGAGGCCCCTCAAATGTACTTATCTCTGAGGAGACGCCAGTCAGTCTGCTGGTCACCTGGGTTCCCCCCAACGCTCATGTGCTACAGTATCGGGTCACTTACACGGCCCTGAATGGAGTTGAAACCCAGGACAACACTGTAAGTGGATGCTCAAGGATTACAGCCACCTGTCACTGTGTAAACACACTAAAGCTTTTTGTGTACAGGTGTTAGTCCCAGGTAGTGAAAAGCTGGTGGAGCTGCAGTCGTTACACCCAGACACACGTTACAGCATCCTGGTAACTGCTGAATATCGCAACAGGGAAGGAGGGAGTGGTTCAGCGCAAGGCAAAACCAGTGAGTTCAACACAGTGAGCAGCTGTACTTCAGGTTACATCAACTCACATAAGCCTAAGGCTAAATGATCAGTCAATCACTCACATTGTATTTATAATGCACCATTTCATAGCACCATTTCATAACAAAAGTTATCTCATGACACTTTACAATCAGAACTGTTCTAGGCCAGTCTTAATAATGTGATTTACAGACACCAATAGAATCTTCCTGGAGCAAAAGGAAATACATCTTTTTAACAAGAACAAATCTGGTTCGACAGGATCAACATCTGCCTTGACCAGTTAGGGTTAAAGAGAGAGGGTTAAAGGAAAGGAAAGAGAGACTGGGGAGAGGGGTGGGGGGTACATGGATATACAGCAAAATACAAGATGCCACTCTACTGCTACTACTACTACTACTACTACTACTACTACTACTGACTACTACTACTACTACTACTGCTACTGCTACTACTACTACTACTACTACTGCTACTACTACTACTACTACTACTACTACTGACTACTACTACTACTACTACTGACTACTACTACTACTACTACTACTACTGCTACTGCTACTACTACTACTACTACTACTACTACTACTACTACTACTACTACTGACTACTACTACTACTACTACTGCTACTGCTACTACTACTACTACTACTACTACTACTACTACTACTGCTACTGCTACTACTACTACTACTACTACTACTGCTACTGCTACTACTACTACTACTACTACTACTACTACTGACTACTACTGCTACTACTACTACTGCTACTGCTACTACTACTACTACTACTACTACTACTACTACTACTACTACTACTGCTACTGCTACTACTACTACTACTACTACTACTACTACTACTACTACTACTGCTACTACTGCTACTGCTACTACTACTACTACTACTACTACTACTACTACTACTGACTACTCCTGCTACTACTACTACTGCTACTGCTACTACTACTACTACTACTACTACTACTGCTACTGCTACTACTACTACTACTACTACTACTACTGCTACTGCTACTACTACTACTACTACTACTACTACTACTACTTGCTACTACTGCTATTACTACTACTACTACTACTACTACTACTGCTACTGCTACTACTACTACTACTACTACTACTACTACTGACTACTACTGCTACTACTACTACTGCTACTACTACTACTGCTACTGCTACTACTACTGCTACTACTACTACTACTACTACTACTACTACTACTACTACTACTACTACTACTACTGACTACTACTACTGCTACTACTACTACTACTGCTACTACTGCTACTACTGCTACTACTACTACTACTACTACTACTACTACTACTACTACTACTACTACTACTTGGTATGCGGTCAGGTTTAGGCCTGGCTCAGGGAAGAGGATGCCCCTGCCATGCACAGTCCACCATGGGCACCGTTGGAGGTGCGACAGGCCTAAGGCCTAGCAGGAAGACCATCCTTCTGTATGAAATAACTACTACTACTACTACTGCTACTGCTACTACTACTACTACTACTACTACTGCTACTACTACTACAACTCTTTTATCTTGTTTCACCTCACTTACCAGCTGTTTTTTTTAATTACCCATGTTGTTATTATTGCTGTTTCTATTTCTATTTCTTTCTATTGCTTCCATCATGGACTGATTACACCCCATATTGATCATATAATTAGAATTCTTTTATCCTTGGCACTGTGAAAATGAAGGAATGTTTTTTTAAATAATGGAATTACTTTCATCTTTTTAAATTCACTTATTTTATTTTATTTTATCTTACCTTGGGGAAGAAGGAGCATTACATAGATTAGGTGTATTGTAATGCCTCCAAAATCTTGTGAACGAGTGTGTTTTGTTTATTATATCTGTCTAAATATGAATATTCCTAACAACTGTTTATTTATCCCCCAATTTCACAATTAACAGCAGCAATATACAACAATATACAACAAGCAAGTGAAAAAGAAAGTTTTAAATAAGTATTATTTACTTTATGAAGAGAGGCAGGATCACAGCAGCTGATGATCCAGAGATAACCTATAAGGACATAAAGCACAGAAACTCCAGGGGAAAGGTCAAGTCATGATTACAAAAAGCAAATACCTCAAAATTCTGGAATTAACAGAAATTTACTTTTTTAATTTACTCCTCTATTGATTTTTGATTTTCTTCTTTTCTTTTTACCTACTTTGCCTGTTTTTCTCCCTCTCTCTAGCCAGTTTGAGGGTGAGCAGTGTGAGCGTGGTCAGGTCCGACCACTCCAGTATCTGTGTTTCATGGAGACCTGTGTCGGCTGTTGATGGATATCGTATTGTCATCCAGTCTGTCAAAGGTAGTCTACAACAGAAGCATACAGTGAACAGGAAACTCTTTAACACAGCACATTACAAAAGAATTGGCTTTATTGCCATTTCACCAGTTGTGCAATTAAATTGCAAGTGGTCTCTACCACCAACAGCGGACTTACAACTAATATCAACAAAATAACATACAGATATATAGATATTAAAAACACATAGAAATATGTGTAATTTGGAGATATGTTGGATAAAACTCTACAGTAGTATAAAAAATTAAAATATAAACATGGTCCGTGTAGGTTATTGTACATTACAGTAAGGTAGGGCGTATGATTACAGTCTGCACAACACAGGGGTTCATTTGTATGTGTTTTGTGTCTGTATTTGCATGGATTTAGACAAACAAACAAAGGAAGAAAACGTGGACGAGTCCAGCAGCAGCCATTGTTTCACTGACCTGCAGCCGGAAACGCTCCACCGTATCAGTGTTCACTCACTTCTAGGATCAGCAGAGGGTGCTGCTGTCTCCATTCTACATCCAACAGGTCTGATTTATTTACCTTTTATTCTTATTATCTGTATTGTACTGCTGTAAAGAACACTATAAAAAATTAGCCGAAAGAAAATTAGGCTTCATTAAATTTGTCATTTCCTTGTTCTTTTGGATGTATTTATCCTCCTGAAACCCAGGATGACTGTGCCTGCCTCGTTGCATTAAATAATTGCCTTGAGTGAAAACAGCACAACTTTAGCAGATAACTTTTTTAATGAATGAAACTATTGTCACTTCTTTCATTTTACAGCTCCAGCTCCAGCAAGAATTCCCATCCATCCACGGATGTATCCAATCCACAATGAAGGTGAGTTGTGTTGCACCCACCCTCTACTATGGGTGACTCATACGTTTGATATGTATGTCAAACTATGATGTCAAATTCAGAATATACTGAAACAAATAGCCCTTCCATCATTGTACTAGCTGACTCCCTGATGAAGGCCATTCATGCCGAAACGCGTTGGGGTTTTTATATGATTTTATATGATTTTATAGGTTTTTTGTAACCAAGCCAGTTTAATAAAGGCTTTTTATTCTTCACTTTTAAGAGAGTGCCTTGGAATTTTTCTTTGTTTTTATTGTACTAGGTCAGTTGAGTTGCTTTTGTTTCATATTGTAGTCAGTAATTAAATGTAATAACTTACATTAATCAGTCTATCTTGCTTCAGCCTCCAGCTTCAGTCTAAGGCTTGAGACTAATTTTGTGGCAATTTATATCTGAATTTTCCCCAAGCAATTTATCTCCATTTATTATAATACTATCCTCTGCATTTTGCATTTGTTTCCTAGTCACAGCCATTTTCCGATAAATTATTTACTTATGAAAACGTTCATAAAAGTCTGTCTGTCTGTCCATCAATGTATCATAGGGTTGAAGTTGATTTAATAGATTTGATCAGAACATATTTGCTGTTTTTGTTTCACTTGTCAGTTAAAAATGTAATTATTATTATATTATCCATATACCGTCATCATTAATATCAGTTTGTCTTTGATCAAAATAATTATTATTTAATTTAATGTATACAGTGACACTTTTCTGTGTTCTGTGTGGTTAATGGTTTATCTTTCTGTCAGTGATTCAACACTGCCCTCTTGTGTTTCAGTCTGCCCTGAAGTCACCATCAGAAACAGTATAGTGAAAGGTGAGATGAGCTGGTCACATTCATAACTGCAAAGTCTTAAAATGCTAATTTTAAATAACTAAAACTGAGATTTGCAAAAGCAAACTGTTTCTAATTGATGTCCACAGATAATTCTTGTGTTATTTCTGATGCATGTTTGTTCTCTCAGGGTTTGACATGATGGAAGCGTTTGGTCTGACTCAGAGAGCTCACTCATCTGTGGAGGGCGTGGCAGCCGAGCCTTTTGTGTTCAACACACTCCCTACATACACTGTGTACAGAGATGTGCAGCTGACACAGAGCACCAAGTGAGACAATCCTTTCTTCCCATTATTCACCCTATACTTATTTGCATATACATCTAACATAAAATATATCATTAGGATTACAATGGTATGACATTTCATACTGATGATAGGCTCACAAAATAACTGAAAAGTACTAATCCCATGATGTATATGTTACAAATAAAAGTACTGATGTAAGAAAGTACTTCAGTAGAAGCGCACAAACATGAGCAGCAAAAAGTGTTTCAGTAAAAGCAGTGGTTTTGTTGTTCTGACTGATACATAGGGTGTCCATTAAGTCTCTGAAATTCAGCAAATTGATTACAAAAGCAAATAAGTCAGTCAGAGACAGCAGACCTCCGCCAAGGCTTGATTTTTCATTCACATGTCACGTGATCGAGCCAAAGGTGTTGACCCATTTGATGTCTGAAAGTGAGACGATGTGAATCCTGAGATATTACCACTTACGTGTTTTAGCTGTTGACCTTTAGTGTGACCTTGACCTTTGACTTTCATTGCTCAAGATGTAATGTGTTCTTCTTTGACCCATTATCTATCATTCCTGAAAGTTTAATCAAAATCTGTTCAGAACTTTTTGCGTGATCCTGCTGACAGACAGACCGACAAACAAACAAACGGACTCGAATTTAATACCTTCTTGGCGAAGGTAATAAATAGACAAATCTGTTGAAATGATTACAAAATTAAAAGTAGATATTGAAGGTGTTTTGCCTCATTTAATTCACCTCACCTGGTATAACTCACCATTAGTTATATGAAACACATCAAGACAGATTTCTTTCCATGTTAACTGTTGCATAGCTTCATCAATGATCACTGATGTCCCATATCTTTGTCCAGTACAGGATATCTTCAACATAACCCCATACAAATAAAGCCAAAGTAGTGATATCTGGTGAACGAGGTGGCCAGGAAATTGAACAATCACTTCCAATCCACTGATCTAGAAATGTTTGATTTAGGAACCCACCAACATGCAGTCCCCAATGTGGTGGTGCAGCATCTACCTGGATGGTGGTTGGTTGAAAATCATCTAGTTGTGGTGGCACATATTCAGTCACATGGTAAAGATAAACATTTGCAGTAATTCTGCAAATGTGTGGTTTATTTAACAGAACCTATGTCATCAACAGGGTTCCTGAAATACACAAATGCAGCGTGATTAAAAACTTTGATAACCACTGAGTGTGTCGAACAAATCTGAAGAACATGTCTCATCAATTGCTTTTGTAAAACGTCTTTACTCTGGGAGAGGGGTATTGTTTTTGGTTCAGTTTGTGTGTTTGTTTGTTGGTCTGTCTTTTGGTTGGTTTGTAAGCAGCTTTAAGCAAGACCAATTTTCATGACATTTTCAGGAAAGGTGCGAGGTAGTCCAGAATAGATCCCATTAAATGTTAAAGAATGTAGGTCAAAGGTCAAGGTAGTAGTCAAACATTTATTTTCGCAATGATAAGAGATAGGGTAAATCAGGTACAGCGTTTGTGAGGGGGCCGGGTTTGTTATGCTTGGCACCACTTGTTTGTTTGCTTGTCTGTTTGTCAGCAACTTTACACAAAAACGACTGGACCAATTTCCGTGAAATTTTCAGAAAAGGTGTGAAGTAGTCCAGAATATTCACTACATGTAGTGAATGTAGGTCATACTTCAAGGTCACAGTCACCAAAAATGTCTTTTCACAATGATAAGAGATAGGGCAAATCAGGTACACATTTGGAAGGGTGCGGGGTTGTTGTGCCAGGCACTTCTTGTTTAAATTGTAAAGAGACTTTGTGGGCATCCTGTATTATGATAGTTGACACAAGGACACACTGATCACCACAAGAGATATGTTTAAAAAAAAAATGACTAAACTCCTCGTCATCACAAGTCAGAGGAGCAATAGTTACGTGTGTTGATGTTTCTTCTACTCGTGTCATAGTTTGTGATTCAGTAAATTTGTCATAACACTGTCTGCATATGTGTTGTGCCCAAATATTCCTAGATCCTTGTCTGGCAGTGTGTCAGCTGAAAAACTTTCTGAAATAGATGCAGATGTAACTTTGATGGATGAGTTCAATATTTTTGCTGATATTTTGTTGTTTCAAATTTTAGATAGATTAGAGTGAGAAGCTTCATGTGTACTTTGATCTGCACCAAGACCTTGAACAGAGGCAAACATGTGTTTCCTCTTTTAAACCATGTCTCGGTGTCCACATTTTTGGTGGGATTTTCATCCTCAGGGACAGCGATTTAAAAAAAAAAAAAAGCAATATCACTGATTGTTATGTCTCTCGTTGCATATTGTATATATTGTTTTGCCTTTGAGGTATTGCAGATTAACCACTTCACAGTCTTTTTTTGTATCAGTGAATGGAATTGAATGGCTTTCAGAGTGGAAAAAGGATTATGAAAAAGAACATTTTCTTTTCATCTTTGATAATACTCACTTTCTGTTTCCAGGTTCATCCACCCTGCAGGCTTTTCTCCAGAACACACTATCAGCATCGCCTTCCGCATGTTGCAAGACACACCCAAGGAGCCCTTTGCCCTCTGGCAGCTCACTGACATTGACTTCCAGCCTAAAATGGGAGTAGTGCTTGACCGTGAGTGATGTTTTAGCATCTCTGCTTCTCATATGCCTCACATATAGTCAACTTCACCCAAAAACATCTTAAGCCAAGCAGAATGAGCATCAGTTATTATACCTTCATTACTGTTATTATGTTGTGTTTTGGTTTTACTATGATGTATATTTTTATTTACTTATTGTTTATTTTAAATGATTTGTAAATTTGTAGGAAAAAATGTTTGCATGGTAATAGCAAGGATTGTTTCTGACAATTTTCACCTAACATTGTATCATAGAATACAATACCATACTATACAGTACAGTAGTTCTTTGTCACTGTGACAGGAACAAAAAAAAAATGTCATCTGCTGTTTCTGTTTAGTAAAAAGAAGGACTGTATAGAAAACTCACACAACAATTATAGTGAGAAATATTGGCAGTATACAAAAGTTCAAAGAAATACAAAATATAGAAAAGGCATATATTGATGATTGTAAGAATATGGAATTAATTAATATGTTTCGTAAAGCCAGAGTTATTTCATCACAGTGGTACTGGCATGATCATTAGGTAAGACAAGAATGCAGAAAAATAAATCCAGCACTAAGCAGTTGATAAGAGATAAAACCTATGATTAATGAATCACTATGAATAAATAAATAAATAGGGGTTCATTTGTGTGGACTTAACAACAAGACTCAAGATAGTTCATCCCAATTCTTCATGAATCACACTTGAAAATTGAAACAGACTGACCATGTCACGGCAGTTTTCAGAATAACTACATATAGATTTTGCAGGACGCTGGAATAGCTGTTCATTTACTATATGATGTCTTGTGTTTTTCTTCTCTTAAAGCGATTTCCAGACATCTGGTGTACTTCAGTCTGGATTATAGAGGAGAGGTGCAGGAGCTAACGTTTGACCAGCCACAGGTCCACAAATTGTTCTATGGCAGTTTTCACAAGGTGATAAAATCTCTGAGGATAATACTTTAACACTAGTCCTCCATGTTATTCTCCTTGGGTTTAGTCTAATGAAACAGAAAAGAATTGGAAATCACATCTCTTTTGTGTTTTCTGATTGGCAGGTTCACCTCTCTGTCAGTCAGGTGAGCGTGTCCTTGTCTGTGGACTGCCAACGCGTTGGCGAGAGGCCAGCTCGCCCTTTAGGCAACCTGCCGACTGATGGTTTTGAGATGCTGGGAAAACTAGTGAAGACCCGAGGACCTAACAGTGGATCTGCCCCGGTAATAAGTTACATTTTAACTTACAGTGCAAACACCCAGTGGTAAATGGACTGTACTTATATAGCGCTTTTCCACCTTCATGACGTTCAAAGCGCTTTACACATTCACCCATTCACACACACCAGTAGGTTTCTAAGGTTCTGTCAGTCTTACTGGGAGCCGAAGTCAGGGTTCAATGTCTTGCCCAAGGACACTCTGACATTTTTTGCTTCGATCAAAATTGTTTTGTTTTTTCCTTAATTCAATTCAAGCAAATACATTTTCCAATATATGTGAGTGTGTGTATACGTGTATATATATATATATATATATATATATATATATATATATATATATATATATATATATATATATATAGAGAGAGAGAGAGAGAGAGAGAGAGAGAGAGAGAGAGAGAGAGAGAGAGAGAGAGAGAGAGAGCATATATAAATGTAACATATCTAACAACATTTTGAAGACCTGTTGTCTAAAAATAGTTTCTTATATTTTACTGAAAAGTATCTTTAGGATGATTATGTCTCATTATAATAGAAATTAGGTATTTTGACCAGAAATGAGAAAAATTGTAAGATTTAGTTTTTTTCCAGGGTAGTCTCAGTCTATTGTCCTAACACTGTGTCCTCTACAGTTACGTCTATTTAAATGTAAACTAACTAGTATTCATAATTCCTAATATAAAGGTATGGTATTCTGATATTACCAGCTATCATATTTCATTTTAATTTCCCTCTGTTTTCTGATTGCAGCATGTTGGTACACTGTCCTCACTGCAAGCTTTAGAGTCAAATGGAGTACTGACAAGGATTCTATCTAATAGAGATGCATGCAAGAAAAAGGAAAAACACACCTGTTAGTTTTTGACTTGATATAACACGAAACATGTGACACGAAATAGTGAAATGAAATAACCAAGTGAGGAACAAACAAGAAAAAAGGAGAAAGTCATAAAATAATAGACAATGGAAAACAATTGCGAACTTTATCACATAAACAACTGAAAGAAAATGAAATCAAATTCTGATGACAATATAAATAGTACTGATAATAAATAAAACAAATAGATAATAAAGGAAAAGTAGAAACAATACAGTATCTGCCACCACACTCCAATGATTAATATGAACTTGTATCATATGACACTGTTATAGTATCTAAAAAATATTCTGAACACAGATTTTCAAAAGGAGTTTCATTAACATATTGCAACTTATCCGTGACAATAGCAGATTTGTTTAAAATATATACAGTTACATACCCATTCAAGAACTAAATTGAAAAATGGAAAAAAATATTGAACTTGCCAAACCTGTATCCATTGTTTGTCATTGTTTCTAGTTCCAGCTGCAGTCCTTTGAGATCATCTGTAACATTACGTGGGCGTTTGAGGACACCTGTTGTGACCTGCCTGGAGTGGTCAGTCTACTACTCTATGACAGCAACTTACAGTAGGTTTTAGTGTTTCTTTTAAAATAATCTGAGTTTATTGATGGTCTGTCTCTCTTAGAGGGATGAGGAGAGCTGCCCCGCCCCAGTGTACACCTGTACCTGCTCCTCTGACATCCCAGGAGCTCCAGGGCCTCCTGGACCAATTGTGCGTCAGGACACAAAATGTTGAACATGACTACAGTAGGAGTGAATCAAAGATTTTTTTTTATAAGCCAATAATACAATGATGTGTTCTGATATTTCTTTCAGGGAAAACCAGGTACACGTGGTGAGAAAGGAGACAAAGGGGAGCAGGGCCAAAAGGTGAAAAAATAATATTTTGATATTGATTTGGTTACTTGTTCTATTTCTCACTGACTTTGTGCTGCTCACCTTACTTAGTAATTTTACCCCTTAATGCCTTAATTTAAATATAAAGCACCTATGTTAAAAAAAAGTAAATGCTAAATTAAGTGGAAATAATTAATTTGACTATAGCAGATACAATGGATACATTTTCGGGTATGTTGCATAAGGGGTTAAAGAAAGTGTACAACTATTGTGGAAAGAATTTATAATAATTCAAACTGGAAAGAAAGAACACAAATATTTCACTTCTGACAAGGTGACTCACTTAATACAGACTAAGAAACATTTTACTAAACTCTAAATAAAAATAAAAAAACTGTGAAATAATAACACAACGATATGTACATCATGTCAACTCCAAACTTTCCTCTATGTTTTAGATTGAAAAAAGGCAAAATATGTGATGAAAATGTTTATAGCTACCAACTATCCTTTAAAACAATGTGAATAACATGAACAAACTAAGATTTCTTAAGAAAATTAAGTGCAGTTTTAACAATATTATGCCTCAGTTTATCATTTACACATAACAGGTTGAATATTGGTAAACTTGCACTTCAGACATTTCAAAATATTCATATTTGTTTAGGTTATTCTTGGTTTTGTGAAATGATAGTTTGTGTTAGTATAAATATAGTAAAATGACAACAAAATGTTTATATTTACAAAGAGAACATTTTGAAGTTGTGACTATTTATAGGTTATTATCATATTTTACTGCTCTGACTTACTTGTATTTGGAATTCAGGTTCCACATACATTGGTCTGTATGTGGAACCTGAACTAAAATAACATCTTTGTAATTTCGGCATTTCACATATTCATCTCACAGGCCAGACTGGACCCTAAGGGGGGCTGCATTTGGCTCCTGGGCCTCATGTTTGAGACCTCTGATATAGATCATCAGAGCAATGTTACAGAAAATTGTCCTCAAGATATTTTTCTAACAAAAGTCCTGAAACCAGTTAAATTTAAATTTTCTCCATCTTCCAGGGGGAAGGTGGTCCTCCAGGAAAGTCTGGACTTGAGGGAGGCCTGGGACTCCTGGGCAACAGAGGCCCACGAGGGATGACTATGCAAGGCAAAGCGGTGAGTAATTTCCTTCTCAGGAGGATTAGCCTGAAACAACATGTAACGCATTTTACTAAACAGTGTTTTGTTTTGAAGAAATAAGTAGAAAGAGTGATTTGAATATATGTTCTTTAAGTTGCACCTTGGTTGTTCTTCATTTATCAAATGTCACTTGTTTGCAAAAAAAAAAAAAAAATCAGAATTTATATTTTTTCTTTTTTTTACTGGCAGGGTCCACCAG
The DNA here is from genome assembly GCA_020466265.1 of Siphamia tubifer. NCBI lineage: Eukaryota > Metazoa > Chordata > Actinopteri > Kurtiformes > Apogonidae > Siphamia > Siphamia tubifer. Next base: position 28,217,776 of record CM035789.1, read on the forward strand.
GAGAAAGGGGAGAAAAAGGTGATGCTGGACGACCTGGAGTCCAGGTGAGTCTGTACTGAAATAATTATTTTGTTTAAAGTCAACAAAAAACAGTTGACATTAATCATATCCTTTAATGCATTTCCATCCATACAATCTATCTGACACCTTATTCCTACTCTCCATCCTCTTTTCAACCTCTCCGCCCATGCCTTGTCTTCTTTTGCTTTTCCTCGTTTTCTTTTCTTTCCTAAAAGGGTTTACCTGGACCTCCAGGTCCAAAAGGAGAAGAGGGGATTCCTGGCCCCAAGGTGACAGTACATGCACACAGTTCTTCACTGAACTGAACTGAAATGAAACACCCCTCCTTATCTGTCCTTACCTGCCTATCATGTGTTTCACAGGGCATTAGGGGTGTTGAAGGTAACATGGGTCCGCCAGGCACCACTGGACCCAGGGTAAGACAGATTGTTTTCTGTTTCAAATCACTGAAACCATAGGTGGTGACCAAAAACTGATATTGTAACACTGTCATTTTATTTAGCATCACGAAACACTTCCAGATATACCTTGAAATTTGCTATAGATGTTCTCCAGGGTTTCAGTCTAATCATGTGCATTATAATATTTTTCAAATTTCTTAAAATGTCCCCTTGTTCAAAAAACCCAAAATAATTATGTTAAGTAAATTATGATATTAAGCAGAGATCACAAACATGCGGCCCAGGGGCTAAAATCAGCCCACCAAAGGGTCCAATCTGACCCCTGGGATAAATATGTGAAATGGAAAAATGACACTGGAGATAATAATTTTAGTTCAGGTTCCACATACAGACCTATGTAATCTCAAGTAGGTTGGATCAGTAAAATACTACAATAACCTATAAATGCTCACAACTCCAAAATTTCTCTTTGCCAATGTAAACCTTTTCATGTGATTTTGCTGTATTCGCATTAAAACAACCTATCATTTGACAAAAACATAAATTACTTGAATAAATATGATCATTTTGAAATGTCTGAAGTGCAAGTTTACCAATATTCAGCCTGTTATTAAATGTTTTGTATATTTGTTGATCCACTGTGATCTGTAAGTTGTACTTTACATGTGTAAATAAGAAAACTATGACATAATATTGTTAAAATGTAACTTAGTTTTCTTAAGACGCTTCAATTTGTTCATCTTTATTCACTTTGTTTTAAAAGGTAGTCAGTAGATGTAAACATTTTCATAACATAATTTTATTTTTTTCACTCTAAGACAGAGAAAAATTTAGAGTTGACATTATTTATATATGATATTATGTTATTATTTCACTGGTCCAGCCCACTTCAGACCAAATTTGGCTTAATATGGCCGCTGAATGAGTTTGAAATATCTGATACAAAGTGCGAGTTACATGGGAAATGAGAAAAACATTAACTTACTAGTCATCAGCAAATGCCAGCAATCAAACATTATTGTTTAGTATTCACACCGGATCCATCCATGTCATCCAGTCTAGCCAAGAATGACAGGATGTGGAAAAAAATCTCAAATTGAATTAATAATGGACTGTATTTTGGACCTGTGATAACCTGTGCTCATGCTCCAGCCTCAGGACATAGCATCAAGTGTATTTCCATATTTCTACAGACTGCTATGAATAAAGCATTTTAAATGTTAGTGAATCACATCCTTAAATTCAACATTTGACAGCATAAAACCCCCTGATTGAACATACTAATTACTCTTCTCTGTTCCATCATTTCACTGCTATTTCTTTTTTTTTTTTGCTATTGCTGTTTCCATCTCTACACCTACCTATATTTTTGTGTTGTACAGGGTTTCCAAGGAATGCCTGGACACCCGGGACCTATAGGGGAGAGGGGCGGTTCAGGACCAGTGGGACCTACGGTAGAAGAACAGTTGTAAGAGCAGTTTGTGCAGTTGTTTGCTGTTGTGTTTTTACATGTTTGTACTTCCCTCAACTGACAGGGTCTTCCAGGAAATAAAGGGGAAAGAGGGGAGAAGGTGGGTTTTACCTTTATATGATGTTATGGTTTTTAAAGGCGTCACTCTCTTTGCAATTAGACATATTTTATTCTGATTTGTTTTTGTGTCTCTAGAGGTTTTATGGTTTAGTTTGTATTTCTGTCTCTCAGATTAATAATATTCGATGAGTAACATGGAAGAATTCCTGTAGCTATGGTAAACATTTTCTCTTCAATGAACTAATTATATTTTAATGGTAAAACGTCAAGATTCCTGTGACCTCACAGATCACATGTTTACACAAATTTATACACCAAATGTTTATTATCATTTTTCTTACATGAAATAATTCACTGCAATCACACTTGCAGTCACAATGCAACTTACAGTACCTGTCAAAGGTTTGGACCTCGGTGCTCAGCATTACTAGGAACTCCTTCAAAACTTTTGGAAAACATTTCAAGTGACTACCTGATGAAGAGACTGTAGTATTAAGATAAAATCTTGGATTTGTTTTGAGGTAGTGTCTAATGATATTTTACAGGGGGAACCTCAGTCCATGGCCATGATCTACCAACTTGTAACACAGGCCTGTGAGCAGCTTGTCCATAGTAAGTATTCTTCCTGTGTCTGAGCACCCCAAGCATGTTAGAAACCCTGCAGATTCTCCGTAATAATGTTTTAAAAAAAAAACAGACCTAAATAAGTGCTACGTTTTATGCATAGAGTGCTCATGTGGTGTGTTTTTCAGAGGAGGTCTTGAAGCTGGATATGTTCATTAATGAAGTAAGTCGTAAGCCTGCTCCTATTGAAGAGCCAGCGGGGCCACCAGGGGAACCTGGAATACCAGGATCTAAGGGCCCACCAGGTGCCAGGGGCACCCAAGGGAATGTTGGCTCTCGGGGGCGACCTGGTCGACCCGGGTATCCAGGGGAGCAGGGTAAGTAATATATAGAAATATTATAGTAATTGATATTAACTGAAAACTATTTGATATGACTGTCATGCAACTTGTATTTAAAATGATTTTTTTCACTGATGTCTGTGGTGTAATATCATATTATATAGTAAGTTCACATGTTGTCGCTTTATTGTGTGCAGGAAGGAGAGGTAATACAGGAGAAAAAGGTGATGCAGGGTCCAATGTCCAGGGGCCTCCAGGGGTCAAAGGATTTGCAGGTAACTTCTTAAATCAGTGTTTTCTAAATGTTCACTGGGATAAGTAAGACACTTTTCAGTGATGCATATTTGTTGTCTGTTGTGTGCTTCTACAGGTCCTCCAGGTGAGTCTAAGCTTGGTGTCCCTGGCTCCCGAGGAGACGATGGTAAGTCTGGGCCACCTGGTGTCCCTGGACCTCCAGGGCAGCGAGGTGAGATTGGACCTCCGGGTGTATGTGACAGCAGTGGAGGCTGCCACAGGGTTCCCCCACAAACAGGTTAGTGCCTGTGTATGTGGGCCACTGGTTCGAATCATATAATGTCTGCTTTGTAAAAGATGCCATTGAATTGGTCTGAAGTTTTATTATCTTTGTGTACTCTCTGCTTCCAGAAGACCCCTATTATGGCTACCAGCCCTGAGTGGGTACTGACCACAGGTAGCAGTGGTGAGGTGAGAACAGTTCACCACTGAGGAGGTCTGAAGAGGAATTTGCTACTGACTGATACAAGGCTGCACAAGGGACTGAAAAGACAAGAAAAGGAAACTCTATAGGAAGGATCTCTCTTTGTCCACTTTTTATAGCTGATAAATGAACTGGTGTACTTACTAAGAATGAGTAGGATGCTTTCCTAATATAGAATAATATTTAAACAGGTAGCATCCTTAAATATTTCCCATTTGAAAAGTGCTGTCTTATAAGCCACATTCGCACTGATTTTTTTTTGGTAACTGTTTTGTATTTATGCACTGTATCAAAGCCAAATATCTAAACCTTCTGTGTTACACTTATATGTATTTCACTTGCCATTCTAACCTTAACTGCCTCAAGAATTATGAAAATACATAACCCGTGGTGTAAAAGCTTCTTTTTGTTCCATGGTTTAAGAGATACTGTGAGAATGTCTATTGTGTGTATGATAATTTGTATATTGTTTATATTTACTGTAGGCAATTATTCACGTTTGATATTTTGGTTTTGAACTTATTGTTAATACCTGTTTACATTTTATGAGTCCTGGGGTTTGGGTGACAAACATCGCATCACAAGTGTGTGTGTGTGTGTGTGTGAGAGAGAGAGAGAGATATGTGCAAGCATGTGAGAGCGGAAGCAGAGTGTGTGCATGCAGTGATTGTTTTTATATGTACGTTGTATGTTTTTTGGCTTTGTTAATAAAACAATTTTAAAGTGTTTAATTGAGTATGAAATTTTCATTCACTGTGAGGAATTAATCTTAAACAGTGTGAGCAAAACACTGAAGCTCTGACAAAACCACACAGTGTTAGGCAAAAAAGAGAAATATTACAAGAGTGTGATGTTTATTCCTTCAAATGGTAGGAACATTAGTTAAGAGTTGTTTCTAGTGGTGTCTATTTTGAAGAGCAACCAGGAAGTTCCAACCTGTTAGTATAAGCGGCTTTACGGATCCATAAAGTTACCATCAATATCTACAGAGGTTTACATTTCCGCCAACATACATTTCAAAATAAAGGCAAAACATGGTATACAATAATTCAGAAAGGGCCGAGTAGCACAAATATTTATAATTTACATGGTTAGATTAAAAAAAAGCAGCACATATAATTAAGTTAGATATAATTTAGGCGTTTTGGTTGTTTTACTAGCGAAGATATTAAACTTTCTTGGTTAAGTTTGAAAATAGCAGCCAGGAAGTGACTTACACGCTACGTATCTTTGTGTCTGGAGTGGGTTCATGCAGCTATGGCAAGCCGAAAAACTTCACACCCGAACCTGGGTAATAAGGATAAATATTCCGTATTATTACCTACCTACAACGAGAGGGAAAATCTACCATTAATAGTGTGGCTTTTGGTCAAATATTTCGGTGAAAGGTGAGTTTTAAGGAGTCTACAAACTGGCTCGGCTAATGCTAGCTAGCATTGCTGCGATGGTATTGAGTCAGTGATGAGCTGTCACTAAACTAACCAACTGATAACTGGATTAGCTTCTTGCTTTGAGAGCATACTTTGTATATGTATTGAATACACCTGTGGTATAATTTGTAAGATTTTAGATTGGAGCCAACTTTGAGCTAAGTATTCTGTTAACCAGAGATGAAGTGACATTGTAGTAATCGAACCATAGGTAGTTCTATTGCATAATTTTAATGAATAAACTAAGTCTTTCATACTAATTTTACATATTACGTTTACAGTGGCTATAACTATGAGATAATTGTCATTGACGATGGAAGTCCAGATGGCACACTGGAGGTTGCTGAGCAGCTGCAGAAAATTTATGGAGAGGACAAGATTGTAAGTTCACCATCAATACTAAATTCACTAAATTCTGGATTAATTTCAGGCATTAAAAAGTATATACTAATGCATTAACTAACATTATATAATTATGGTATAACTGTTGCTGAACTTAAATCAAAGCCTTTGAATGTTGGCCATGAATGAGATGGACTGCACTGTGGTTGTAGTGGTTTTAGTTATTGTATGCCTTTTACTTGTTTTTCTAATAGCTGAGTGTGGTTTTTAAATGTTGTCTTGTGGTTGTAAGAAAAGAGGATTTTTACTTGGAACACACCTCCCTCCCTCCCTCCTTCATTCATTCATTTATTTGATGTATTTTTATGCTTGATAAATACTTTATATGTTTGAAGACTTGCACTATGTTCTGCATTGCATCTGAAAATGTTTTGCTCTCTCTTATGTGTTACAGTTGCTTCGTCCAAGAGCAAAAAAATTAGGTCTTGGTAGGTGTCAAAAAGCAGGAAGTGTAAATACAACAGTGTGGCATTATGCTAATACCAACACACAGCCAAGCAGCTGCTGATGACAGTCCCTTTTCTTTGCACAGGAACAGCCTACATACACGGTATCAAGCATGCAACAGGGAACTTCATCTTCATAATGGATGCTGATCTTTCTCATCATGTGAGTAGAGCTTCATTCATATGTCCAGGAACAGTAACACAACAGATGAAACTCTATCTGACTTATATTAGATTAAACTTTATGTATTGTTATGTATTCTTTTATTCTTTCAGCCCAAATTTATTCCTGAATTTATTGAGTAAGTCTCACTCAATTTCAGTTTCTTGTCTTTAAATGTTGTTTAATGCATGTTATTTTTACTTGTATCAATAAAAAATAGACTCTGAAAGTGAGATTGGCTATTTTGGTTGTTAGAAAGCAGAAAGAAGGTAATTACGACCTGGTGTCTGGTACTCGATATCAAGGGAATGGAGGTGTATACGGCTGGGACTTACGCAGGAAACTCATCAGGTAAGTACAAATCAGCAGGACACTTTCTTCAGTTTCCACTCACCCTGATTACAACAGGCAAGAGGTTGAGGTTTAATTTTCTTTTGTTTTCTACTATGTTTCCCTCTCTTGTTCCGCAGTCGGGGCGCCAATTTTTTGACTCAAGTGTTGTTGAGACCCGGTGCTTCAGACCTCACAGGCAGCTTCAGGTGAGTGAAGTGGGACTCTTCTAAGACAAGTATAGCAGTGTTTTAGTCCAGGTCGCATGTGGCTGCGACTATGTTTTGTGACACTTGTATTTTTTTATCTGATTGGCATTAGGCTATACAAGAAGAAGGTGCTGGAGAGTTTGGTTGAACGATGTGTGTCGAAAGGATACGTCTTTCAGATGGAGATGATTGTTCGAGCCAGACAGCTCAACTACACAATCGGAGAAGTGAGCATTTATATGTTTCATGCGCTGTTTAAATGTTAGTTGTGCTGATTTGATTGTAAAATGAAAAGCATTTTATTTTCTCTGAACAACAGGTGCCCATTTCTTTCGTGGATCGAGTTTATGGAGAGTCAAAACTGGGAGGGAATGAGATTGTGTCATTTGTGAAAGGACTCCTCACACTGTTTGCAACAACATGATCACTGAAAGTAAAAAAAAAACATTTCTCTGACTCGAAAGGTTGCTGGTTTAATGCACTAGTTATATCACTTTGTATACAGCCAAAAACTGACATGCCAGCAAATCAGTAAGGAGGTATATCCCCTTGTTAGTAGTGAATAAAGAATGTTTTTTTCTTTCTGTCATTAGCCACCTGAAATAATGAGGGATCAGTGTTTTACATTCCCATCCTCATCATTCCTCTTTTAAGGACAATGCTGGTTTTTTTTTTTTTTTTCAATTGGGGCCTTAATTATGATGTAATTTAAATTGTTCTACTCACCCATGTTGCTTTTTTTGATTTTCATTCCTCTGGAAGAAATTAGATTTGCACCGATCTCCACAAAATGGCATACAATGACAGTCGGCGAGACACAGACTTGCAGACGCTAACTCAGTTTTTGTTCAAATCAGTTAATATGCCCATTATGATACAGTAGTGCTAATTTCGTTCCAGTCCCATTTCAACTTTGAAACTCCCTGGTTTAAATAAATAATGTAACCCAAGATACACCAATGATGTCATCTCTGCGCGCCTCTGTTGACTACTGGACACACTGGCAGATGCAGTACACCATACACAAGGAAGTTGTCGGGTAGCAAGACTAACAATAGACATATTAACTTATTTGAAGAAAATAACTGATTTCGCATCTGCAAGTGTGTGCCCTGCCGACTCTTGTTATATGCCATTTTGTGGACATCGATGCAAATCTAATTACTGACAAAGGAATGAAAATTGAAAAAAAGTAACAGGTGAGTAGAACATATCAATTTACATCATAATTAAGGCCCCAATTGCAAAAAAAACCCCAGCATTGTCCTTTTAAAGGAGTGATATTTTGCTAAATCCACATTCTGTCTTTGGTTCATTTGTGTATTTGCACCATAACAGTTCAAACACATTGAATTTGAACCCTCCAGATGCAGCAAATCTGTCTTTATATTCATTTTGGCAAAAATGGTCAATGGTCAAAGGTCAATACTTTAGATGAACATTTCTCCGAATTATATAATTATTTATCATCAGCAGCAGTTGTAGTCCACACTGAAAATATGTCCAAACTTTGAGACCATTACCTAAAATATGAATTTGTTTGTAGAATTAGTCAGTTGTTATTAGTCAGAAATAGTATTGAAGATAGACCTGTGGAGTTGAATTAATGAAGCATTCAGACACAAGCATAGCATTTATAGTTTATGAAGACCACCGGGAAATGTTCGAAAATGCATAATTAAATTTAAAAAAAGTGAAATGTAACTCTTTTAAGGTGTCTCATCATCTATCTGAAAATGGTTTACTGGTGAACATGAACAGTTAAGTGGGTTTAGATACACATTTTCCAGTGAGACATTTGATTTGTATGAAAATTAAACAGTTTTTTGTCTGATTTTAAGTTGTTTGTTGTATATTTTGTGATCATGGGACATGTGAAGTAGTTATGTATAGATGCTGAAGTCTTCTGTTAAATCAGATTCACCAGCTTTTTCTTAGATGGTAATGATACACAGTGTCACACTGAAGTTAAGCAACTTTTACATCTCTTATAAACTTATGTGAACATCAGCAGCAGGTTTGATATATTTGGCATTTAAGATTATTGCAGTGGTGTGTTTTTTTTTCTTTTCATTTGAGGTGGAGGTGAAAAACTAATCGGTGGTATTAAATCTGATGAAGTGTCCTCTACCTAAACCATTTAATTTGAATGATAATCAGGTGTGTCTGCATAATAAGGGACTCATCTGATATCAGAGCACACAAGATAAGCAGAATGGAGAGTAACAGTTACTCTGGATGAGATGAGAACTTGTGTTATCACCTTCTAAGCCTCAGTGGGAACCAGAGGGAAGTGGTCTGAAGGTCTGCTGGGACCTGGTAGGATGCACGTCATAAAACTGCGCCACCTAGGGGTGAGTGTGAGAGGCACTGATGCACCGTGCACACATAGCGTGCACATCCTACCCTCCGCAGGGGACGGGGGAGGGGTGTGGGTGTGAGTTTGAGTGTGTGTGGGGGGGGGGGGGCACGCCAGATGTAGACAAATCGCGCATGCGCCTCAATGGCAGAAACCCACTTCAGAAGGACGCCCGCTATCGGCAAAAACCTGCTACTACTGAGCTGGGTTGTTTACCCCATGCGTTCAGTGTGGAAAGAAGACGACCTCCGACTGTTTTTTTGGACGAGAGAGGGATTTTTAGTAGGTGTTTGCTTAATTGGACAAATTGATTGACTGACCAATCAAGAGTTTTAATGAGCGAGGCTCACGGGGTCTCACAATAGATTATTTATGCTAATCAAGTAGATGTCACTTCCGCCCCTTTTATTTGCGCCATTTTGGATAGGGTAGTTTCTAGGCTGGATGTGTATTGTCTGTCAAGAGAAGAGAATGGGCAAAGCGTTATCGGCTTCCAGGCAATTATAGGCATACTCTAGGCAATTTATTTAAAAGAGGTGTCCCGCCGGTAGTACTTATCTACAGTATGGCCTGTGACCGCCATAGCCACTTCTGGGAATGGAGGTTTTAATTGTCTAATGAGGCTCGGCAGTTTTCTGTTCCCGTTTGCCGACAGGAGGGAAGAGGATAGCCTCTGTCGGTGAGGGAGAGTCGGGTATTGAAGAGAGACCAACGACCGGACGGCTGGTTCAATAGTGGTCACACCTGGAAGGATCTAAATCCCCAGAAATCCTGAAAAAGTGAAAGTGACTGTACTGTGCCTCAGCCATCCTGAGGTGACACATTTCACTCAGACGGGTGCGCTGGATGTGAGAGCAGGTAAACTTGTCTGTCATCATGTTGGGTTTAATGCTAAAAGCTGGATAGTTTGCTGTTAGCGGTGGCTACCTGCGATGATGGGGTGGCAGGGAACTAGCTAGCTAAGGTACACATAACAGCAAAGGTAACGTGACTGTCGAGAATGCTAACGTTATGATTTTCTAACTCAGGGGGGGGGATTCAACATAACCAAGTTGAAAGTCTTCAGCTATATAGGCTTGTTTATGTCCACAACACATGCGCAATATACAAACCAGGCCAGTATAGTTCGCTCAAAGCAAAAGGCACACACACGCCAGTATTTTTGCAAGTTCGTGTTGTTGTATGGTATCATTTGGTTAGCTTAGCATGCTAACTTAGCGCGGTGTGTCTCTATTCTTTGTCAGTGGCAGCAGTTATCTGCCAAAGCTATCGATCTGGATACAGCCAGATGTGGGTTACAGATTACCATTACATTCACAAGCATCGCCACGCCGCACATCACAGCCTGTCTATTCAAAGTGTATTAATGGAAAAAGTTGGCTCTAGATCTTAAAAATGTTAATCCACGTGAGAAATACTGTGTACTGTACATTGTATATTATTAGTCTGATTTACTGTACAGAGTTTTATCTGGTACAAACTCATATCTACTGCGATTAAGGTATATATTTCTGATATTATTAGATAAGTAGTGTGGGATTTATTTAAAATATCCATAATATGATGACAGTTGACAATCCTGATACTCTGTTGGTGTTGCACTCATGCCTTGTGTTTGGCCTTTGGGGGTTGAGGGGTAAAGAGGTCTGGAGATCAGAAGTGTCAAAACTATCATGATCACTTCCATCAACCACACGCCCACTAAGCCACACAACACACAGCTCTCCACCTCCTTATTGCAAAAGGCCACACAGAGGTGTTAACGTTGTTGTCACAGTATGGGAAAAACAAGCCAATGTCCTTGGACTTCAGCTTAAGCATCCCAAAGTTTTCTGATGTGACTACAGATGACACTTGGTTTATATTTGACCTAACATAAACCTTGAAGGAAAGGAGAAAACAGGAGAGAACATACAGTAGGTAGTCATGTCCGGTGGTGGACAGAATGAGCATCAGGATATCTGGTTGAAGGTTTGCTGCCCCCCCCCTTTTTTTTTTCTCTCTCTCACACACTACAGTAAAAGGGGTAAACCTGTGTTCTACCAGCAGCCCTCAGCAGAGCAGCCTCCTATCTCCTTTCCTTTCTGCCCTCTTCCTTCTCTCCCTCCCTTTCCTCCTACTCAGTCTCTCCTTTGCTTTTTTCTCTCCTTTTCTTCCACCCACCACCCTCCTCCTCCCACCCCCACCCCCCGCTTATCCATCGTACTGTCTTTCTCTCACCCTCTTCCTTTTTTCTCCCTCTTCCTCAACCTCCCCCACTACTCACCCTCCCTCCCTCTCCTATGAGCCTGTCTGTCCGACCTCCCTGCCTCCCCATCCCCTCCCCCTCCTCTTCCGTCGCTCACTCTGTCCTCTCTCCTTCTCTCTCATCTCTCCCCTCACACTTCTACACTCACGCCCCCCCTTCCCTCTCACTCCTCTTCCTCCCAGCTCCCTCCCTCCCTTCCTCACTCTCCCCCTCCTCATCCTCTCACCCTCCCCCTTCCCTCATTTCTCTCACTCCTTCTGTCCCTCCCCTTCCTCCCTCCCCTCCCTCCCACACCCTCCCTCCCCTACTCCCCCCTTCCCTCCCACACCCTCCCCCTCCACTGCAGACATATTGTAGAGGCTGCTGCTGACTCAATAGGAGGCGCCATTCTATGATGGTATTGCGAGGCAGGGAGAAAAAAGGGGGCAGGCAGAGTATAGGGAGGCTTACATAATGGGCCTCCTCTCTAGCGCCATCTACAAGTAATGGGAGGAACCAGGAGAAGGAGAGAGGGGGAAGTGGGCAAGGCTGGGTGTGTGTCTTCTACTTACCCAGGCCCTTGCATATGTACCACTATGCTTGCTTAAAGACAGGCAGAGACAGTAGATGAAGCACCACAACTTGAATATCTATTCACAGCATCTCTTCAGGCCAACAGTTGGTAGAACCACTTACAGATTTTTCCTTCTGTTTAGTGACTTCTAGAAGAGAAATAAGTGGGGTGTTCACAGCGGTTTTATGGGACCCACACTTATTGTTTACACTGAGCTGCCTCGATGTCATGGTGCATCAGTGACCTTTGACCCTAGTATACAGATCCTTGATTTGATAGATTATGATGGCGCATAATGAATATTTTGCTGTATATCTTATGGAACCAGCATCTCTGTATCTCGCCAAGCAATGTTTCTAGCTTGGTTATTCCAGGTTTGCCATGTCAACAAGTCATATAAGACTAAAGCAGACGGTATGTTAGTCGTGTCTTCATGACTTTCATCTTCTCTGGCCTGTCTTGGCCCTGAGCCTAATCACTTCATTTGAGGATACAAATCTTTGAGAGGTCACAAGTATATACTACTGCTTTCCTGAAGCCCTGACTTAATATGTGACACAAACTACACTGTCATGAGTCACTGTATGGCTGAATTGGTTAAGTATGTAGCATGGTCATAAATCCAGAGTATCTAGCAGTTTTGGAAAAAAATATCTTAAAAGTTATGCCTGTGATGTTTTTGACCTGTGAACTTATGTTATATCAAATGTTTTCAATGATGTTTAACCTCTATTTTGTTAATTGAAACAGCTGGCATTAGTGTCATCTCCTCTATGTTAAGATGCGTTTGATTTTAATTGTAGTCATTTCACTATAATGAAATTACACAGTGTGTATATACATCACTGTATGCAATGTGAATTTAAAAAAAAAAGTGGGGGGTGCTATTTGCTGAGTTTCTTGGTGAGTGACATTCTCCTTCAGTCTACATTTTAAGGACTTTTACTGGGAAAACATTAACAGAAGTTGTGGGACTGTATGTTTGTTTATGTCTATTTTTTTTCATTGAAAGATGCCCAGCAGCAAAAACATACAGTAAAGACAACCTACCTTCATAATGTTGTTGATATTCAATTTTCATGTTAGCAATCCCCTGAGCTTTTTTTCCCTTTTTCACCCTTCACCTCTCTTTACAAAAAGAAAATCACATGAATCAGTTGGGTGGCTTAGAATACAAGGTCGGAACCAAACCATGGATTTGGAGAATAATCCAAATCCATGTATAGTTGTTGGAAACAATTTTCTCCGGTAAATTAGATGCAAATTTGTCGCATGTTATTTGAAAGAAGCTGCACCAACTGACAGGGGAGATTGAATCTGATATGAGTTGTAGTGAAAACAGCAGAAATTAAGTATGTTGCTAGAGTTATTGCTAGCTTCACCAAAAGTCCCTTTTAAAAGGAAAATAATCTTGTGTTGAAGCTAAAGTTTTACCATTGTTCCTGTTTTTTGAGACACTTGTAAAGCAGACAGTAAATACCACAAAGTTTCTTACCTTTAAGAAGTGTTTGTTTTAAACCTAGCATGATTTTATTTTTTACAGCTTTGTATTTGAGTGTTATCATAAGCAATTTTAAGTTAACTAAACGTGTTCTTTTCAGTGAACTATTTCCTCAATTATGGGTCACCTGGCTAAATTCTACCCAACACCTGTTGATAATATACTGTATGTGTCTTTTCCACCTATGCGGGCAGAATGTTCCAGCTCCCTGTCAATAACCTGGGCAGTCTGCGGAAAGCTAGGAAAAATGTCAAGAAAGTCTTGGGAGACATTGGCTTGGAGTTCTGTAGAGATCACCTAGAGGTAAGGCGTGCTGAGATTACAGAATGGGGGGAATTTTTATAGTAATGACCTGCCCTTTCTTTTTTATAGCTTTGCTTTCCAAAAAAACCCAGTAGAAACATTCTCCCAAATATCTTCCTGATTATTAAATGACATCCAATTTACCTAAAGTTTTCCAAATTCACAAAGTCATTCTTCATGTAAGAGTAAGTAAGCTATACATTTTATCTTGAACATATGTGTACTAAAATTTAATTCTGGTGAAAAATATGATCAGATTCAGGGGCTGCTTCTCCATTTGGCTCCCTTTGTGAAGTAAGGTTCAGCTGTAAGGTGCCTGGTACTGCAGCACTGAATGAAAGATAGGATTCATATAATATATCACATTACAGCATTATGTGGTTTATCTCACCTCCACCATGTCCTCACCGTTACATCTCACTAGGCCTTGGAGAAACATGCTCAGCATGGTCAAAACTGAATCCTCAGACTTACATAATTTAGCCTCCACTTCTCTATTTTTCAGTGCGCTAAAGGTATAAACATGAGGGTCATCCAGTTTAGTGGGTTTAAAATTAGGTTTTAGTCCAAATTTTCTTAAAATATTTGTTTTACTTTATTTAGACATGTGCCCTCTTTAGTCGGAGCATGCCATTCATCGACATTTTGTATTTATATCTCAAATGTCCACAGGGTCCTTAGTTTGTGGGTGTTATAAAAAATGTTTTCTTCACTGATGTTTCATTGCTTTGAAAGTGTTCATCTTTATCCTCTTCTTACGTTTAATAGGACTATAAGGATTTTACACCTCCAGATGTGTATATAAAGCACACTACCTGGGAAGATGTGTGCATGTGGGAACCATCACATACCAAAGTCCAGGTGTGTGTAATAAATTCAGTTTTTTCCAGTATTTAAATGTATTTTATTCACACAACAAAAACAAATAAAGGGAGAAAACTGTTTGAATTCCTTAAGTCAGCTCTTGAATACATTTTGATGTATAAACTTTTTCTTGCTACTGTGTGTCCAGGACTACAGATCAAAACCTTTCTGCTGCTCTGGTTGCCTGTTTTCATCCAAGTACTTCTCTGCTTACAAGAGTCACTTCCGCAATGTCCACAGTGAGGACTTCGAGAACAACATTCTGCTCAACTGTCCTTATTGCACTTACAATGGCAACAAAAAGACTCTGGAGACACACATCAAACTTTTCCACATGCCCAACAACACTGTACGGCAAGGGCCTGGAGGAATGGCAGCTGGAGGTGGAGGTGTGATGATGAAGGACGGGATGTTGAAGAGAGCTGGGGACAGTGTGGAACAAGCGGTGTACTACTGTAAGAAATGCACCTATAGGGACCCCTTGTACAATGTGGTGCGAAAGCACATCTACCGGGAACACTTCCAACATGTGGCCCAGCCCTATATTGTAAAACCTGGAGAGAAGACAAATGCACAGAATGGTGGCACCACAGGGAACACAGACAGTAGTAACACAAATGCGAACAGTGTTAACAGTAATCAGATTCATTGCAAGAGGTGTCTCTTTGTTCCAAGGACCTACGAGGCCCTTGTGCAACACGTTATTGAGGACCATGAAAGGATTGGCTACCAGGTGACTGCCATGATTGGTCATACTAGTGTGATAGTCCCCCGTCCCAAACCCATCATCATGATCCCCCCCAAATCCCAAATAGATAAAACCATTATTGGGATGGGTCCCAAAGGTGCAGTTATGGCTACTACCAGGTCTCCTGCCTCACAACAGCTGAGTCGTGTTGTCCTCTCATCAAAGACAGGCTTCAGTTCTCAAAGTCTTCTGTCCGGGATTAAACATGATTCATTGGGATTAAAGGCAGGGTCCACTCAGCCTTTCTCCATGAGCAGTCAACAGGTGAGGGTGTCTTTGCCAGGGAATGCCCAGGTTTCTATGCCCCAGCAATCCCATGCAGCAAAACAGCTCCTTTCAGGTAGCAGCCTTCGGGGCCCAATTATGGTTGGTACCTCTTCCTCACTCAAGTCCAACCCTCTAGGCTCTCGGGTTCAGGCAGCGGCCACAACTGTAGCCTCTGTGACAGCCAAGAAAAGTGGTTCCTCAGTCCTCGGCACATCCTACACACAGAAATGGAAGATCTGCACTATCTGCAATGAGCTCTTCCCAGAGAATGTTTACAGTTCTCATTTTGAGAAAGAGCACAAAGCAGAGAAGGTGCCTGCTGTTGCCAACTACATTATGAAGATCCATAACTTCACCAGCAAGTGTCTATACTGCAACCGCTATTTGCCCAGTGATACACTATTAAATCACATGTTGATCCACGGTCTGTCATGCCCTCACTGCCGTGCCACCTTCAATGATGTTGAGAAGATGGTGGCTCATATGCGGATGTCGCACCCAGATGAGAGTGTTGGCCCACGCACAGATTCCCCTCTGACCTTTGACCTCACACTGCAGCAGGGAAATCCCAAGAATGTTCAACTGATTGTAACTACATATAATATGAGAGATGCTCCAGAGGAGTCTGTGGCATTTCACGCCCAAAACAATACCACATCTGTGTCCTCATCAGCCATGTCTGCCTCCCTAATATCAAGCAAGAGGTTGATGCCTCCACATCCACCCAAAATGCCCTCTGGGGTTTCTGAAAGTACACCAGTCAAAAGTCTACCACAGGCCTCTGTGCCCTACAAGAGGGATGTTGGAAAGACTCTGTGTCCTCTTTGCTTTTCTATTCTCAAAGGCCCCATCTCAGACTCATTAGCCCACCACCTAAGAGAGAGACATCAGGTTATTCAGACGGTTCACCCAGTTGAAAAGAAACTGACCTACAAATGTATTCACTGTTTAGGAGTTTATACTAGTAACATGACTGCCTCCACCATCACTCTACACCTGGTGCACTGCAGAGGTGTTGGGAAGTCACAGAATGGGCAGGAAAGCCGAGCAGTACACTCCTCTCGGGTCACCCAGACCCAGAGCAGCACTCTGAAACGACCCAGCTTTGATAGCACTGACACCAGTGCACCAAAACGTAGGAGGGCTGGCCCCCCTGGTGAGAGAGCCCACCCCCGGGATCTCAACAACCCCGCTACATTTGTGGAAAATCCTGATGAACCTGTTGTTTTAGCTCTTGACCCCAAAGGACATGAGAATGAGTCCTATGAGTCCAGAAAGGCATTTCTGACGCAGTATTTCAACAAAGCACCATATCCTAAACAACGAGAGGTGGAGAAACTGGCTGCCAGCCTGTGGCTTTGGAAGTCTGACATCTCCAGCCACTTTGTCAACAAGAGAAGGAAATGTGTACAGGAGTGCGAGACCCAAAATGCAAGTGTATTGCTTGGGTTCAGCATGCACGAGGTCACCAATGTGAGTCATGAGCTAGCATTTAGCATTGAGGGTGCTGTATTTGAGGGGAGAAATGGGAAAAGACGGACATCTGGCACTCGGATAGGGGTTTCAGAGCTAACACGTGGGAGACATAGGCTGCCTATAGCTGCTAACGGTGGTGTTGCCCCACCACCAAAGGAGAAGCCAACTGGGACTGTGGAGACTAGTAAAGCAACACGGTCTGCTCCCAAACTCAACAGTGTCAGCAAAGACCAAACCAAGACAATCAACAGCACCTTACCACAGAAAATGCCTCTAGACCTTTCTGAGCCCATTTCCATCGACTCTGACAGTGATGAGGAAGAGCAGCAGAAGGATAACGAGGAAAATGAGGGAGAGGTGCATCTCCATGGTAACAAACAGCTTCCTGGATCTGAGGGAACTGAGCCAAGAACAGGAGCCAAGGCTGTTTCAGATCTCGATGATTTATCTGATGATGACGATGATGATGATGATGAGGATGATGAGGAGGAGGAGGAGGAGGAGGAGGATGATGATGGTGAAGGTGCACATGTGGAAAATGGTTTCGGACCTTCGGAGGGCTCGAGTAGACAAGCTGCAAAAGGAAGAGAAACTCTCCCCATCATTATTCCTAAGTTTGTGCCCTCATCTGCAAGAAGTGGGCGAGACAGGGCCCAGCTAGGTAAACAGCAGGTCTGACTGATAAAATCTAATGGACTCGCACTGACAGACTTTAGATTTCATCCACGGCAACAAATCTGCCTTGGTTAAACTGAAGGACACTGCCCCAGCTATTGGGCAACTGTGAAGGAGAGAGTAATGAGGAGAAAGCTTTCCATGAGTGAAAACTCAAAACAAGCCATCCAATGACTTTTAAGGGCAGGACACAACGAGCAGCTAGGATTCTTGTGAAGATTTTGGAGCGAAGTTTTCATGTTTCTTCCACAAGTGGGAAGCAACAGTGAAGTTACACCAAACAAAGAAAAAGTTTTTGCCTTCTGTATACTTTAGTACATCGAAATAAGGTGGTGATGTTGAGATGGCCACTGAACTTGTAAGTGTGGCTTAAACTAGGATCTGTTGTGAACTAAAGCTTTTAAGCTGACAAGATAATCCATCATTTTTCATGTAGTTATACAAAGATAGGTAGTGTAAATTTGTACAGTCTTTTAGACATGTTTGGACAGATGTTGCCGTACATGTACCCTTAAATATTTGCTATTACCTGTGTGTAAGGTAGCCTCATATGTTCTACATTGGTATGCTTAACGATAGGTGTCGCTTGGTGGCTGGTATTTTCTTGTATGTTTAAGTTTATTTTTTAACAAAAAATAGTTTTTTTGCAAAATAATATATCTATATATAAATAAATAACAAATTGATTTGTTTTTGTGGTTAAATTGATTAGATTTTATTTTTTTAATTTCTCTTGTGTTCTGAAAGAATGGTGGCTCTGTGCTAATTGCCTTCTCTCATGTTATAAAGGAGCATTTCATTAACTTATGCAGGCTTGTGCTCTTTAGCCTCGACTGTACTGTTGTTGCTTTTCCCTTTTTCAAAAATTTTAACTTGATGTTACGTTACCACACAAGACTTGACAGTAACCACCATACTGACAACCACAAAAAGTGAAAGTTTTTTTTTTTCTTTTTTAAGAGAGAATTGTGTTTTATGTGTTTTTTGAATTGTGTGTATTTGTTTATGTTTTCATTTTTCACTTAAGCATTTATGAACAATAAAGTGCTGTAATTGTGCTTCTCACAGAACTGCTGATTATACAAGTTGCTTTGCTTTTAGAGCATTATGTCAGTCAGGAATTACATTTTCTTATGAGATGGTTTATTTCCATAGATGAACTGACCAGTAAAGATAATATATCCTGAACATTTGAGCTTTAGCTCATTTAGCATCTTATAGGATACACTAAAGCCATAGAAATGCCTTTTGGTTCATTTCCTGCATTTCTGATCTGAATGTTTTTAAAGGTCATACAGCAACTAACAGTCTCAGGTGTAATAATGATCACATCTACTGCAAAGTTAATTGAATCTCATTTAAGTTAAAATTAGCAAATTGAGTATTTCAGTCAGTAGACGGTTGGCATGTGGTTTCTCTTGCTAGATCCATTTATCTTAAGATTTTGCATCAACATTGTAAAATTCAAAGAAAACTCAAATGTCGCCTCCCATTACAGCATAATAAAACAGAACATCAGACTTTTTATGCAGGAGTTTACTTACTGAGGGTCCAAAAATAGTTTACAATAATACCCAGCATTGCTTGGTAACCAAAATTAAGCTTCACAAGATCAGTATAGTGTTAGAATTCTGTGCAATGAAGATAGGTGACTCACCTGATGCGTTTAGTATCTGATAAAGCTAGACCACTGTTTTTGAGCATGCTACATAAAAATGTATACTTGATGTCAAACTATGGAAGATCTCACCCACTCTACTTCACATGAGCAATTTATTGCTTCAGATCAGTGACAACTTGCATATTTTAAGGTTGCACTGTTTCCCTTTTCAGTCTTGTCTTATCTTTTCCATTGAGCATCTTACATTAAGAAGATAGTGTAAATGGTTTGTTCATCAGTTACCTACTGTACTGTGATTTACATTAGGCAAATATACAAATGGAAACCCCAACATTTACTGCGTGGCTGATGTGGAACCTTGATTTGAAATAGAACTGTACAGCATTAACCCTTGTGTACCATTGGAAGATAGGTAGTCTTTCTGAAGAGATGATCAATTAGATCTGAGTTTAATCAGTTCTACAATCCCAGGTTCACTGGGTGAGATTAGATCTGTGTGCTCATTCCAACACCATCCTTTGCTGCCCTGGGATGTGCCCTGGGATGAAGAATCTAAAATGGAGGGAAATTACCCCAGTGCAAAAGGAAAGACTCTCCTTGGCTGGCTAGTCAGTGTTGCTATGCTGTTGTAAGGAGTGAGAGAAGGGGGAGGAAAGGACGGGAGGGAGTAGGGGAGAGCGTAAGAGAGAGGCCTGGCAGACTGTGGGGGAGGCGGAGGCCTCATCTGCAGTGCTGTGTGCAGAAGGAGCGCTTAAGAGCCTTTCATAGGGGGGAGGGGAGGGGGGAGGCAAGGGAAGGGGTGGGGAACGGAGCTGGGGGAGGGGAGGAGAGGGAAAAGGGGGAGTCAGGGAGGGACAGGAGCGCAATGGAGAGGGGAGTAATAAGGGGTTGGAGAAGGCGAGGAGAAGCAAAGCAGAGGGAGGGGTGAGGGTGGCAAAGCAGAAGGAGGAGGAAGTGGTGGAGAGGTAGAGGGGGAAGGGAGGAGACAGAAAGGGGGAGACAAAGGTGTAGTGAGGGAGGAGGGAGGCGAGAGGAGCCATGCAAAAAGGTGGCAGTGGGGAAGAGACTGGCGCCCCCTGTAGCTGGAGGAGAGACATGTAGAGAGGCCCCATGTGCTCTGTGCTGTCAGACACAAAGAGGTTGAACATGCTGAGACAAAACAGACTGAGGCCAGTCCAGACCAACAGGATAAACCAGCCACAGGTCAGGGTTACATATGCCCCCACATGACCTACAGCAAACATTCACCTATGACAATAAAGACTGAAGAGGGACATTGCATTAAGGACGAATGAGGAGACCAGTAGAGAAAGACAGAAAAGATTATAATCTGAAGCAATGTAGGAGTATGGAAGTAAGAGATAAGAGGAGGTTTAGAACAGGTTTTAATGTGTAAACAGCTGCTGATGGAGCCCCCTGTAGGAAACCAGCAAAACATTTGTTTCAGCAATGGAGCAAATACAGATAATCACTCTATATTTCTGCAATCTGTGTACCGGGGGATGAGACACTTGGGAAGTCTGCAGTGTTTTGGTACACAGTTTCATCATGCACTTCCCATCTTCTGAATATTGCATGTAGCTAGAGGTCATCTAGATCAGGGTGTCACATAAACTGGGACAATAAGATCAGAAAGAGCTGGAGAGGGTGAGAAAAGGAGGGAGACAGATAGAGAGAGAGACAGGAGCAGAAAGTGCTAGAGGGGGGGTTGGTTGGGGGCGGGGGAGATGTTGGTGGCAAGAGGCTGAAGAAAGGTCTTGCAGACTGCGGGGGAGACAAGAGGCCTCTTCTGCAGTACTGGGTGATGGAGTGGGGGGGGCTAGTGTGAGTGGGTGGAGGGAGGATTGAAAAAGGGGGAGAGATGTAGCTGACCTATCCCACTACTAGCGCCTCCTGCAGTTGGAACACACACACACACACACATACACATGAATCATGGAAAAAAAAATATGGCAATATTGATTCCTTCACCAGACAAACAGGCGATATCAAAAAGTAAAAGAACAAGAGCTGTGGCCAAGGCAAGTCAGCTGTGAGAGGGGCAACAGGGAATGGAGTAAAATAAAATGTAAGAGGAAATAGGAAAGGAGAGGTGAACTGGCAGACTTTGTTGTGCCACTTGGTGTTCACTTACAACACAGCACTTTACAGAAGCATGAACGCCCAGCAGCAACATCCCAATGTGGCCGTGTTAGTGGTAAGGCCAAGCACAAAGAGCGTCTTCTCTGTAATTTAATCCTTAAGTGGGACAGTGGGACTGGGCAGAAAAGTTCCTGGTGCTTGTCAGTGGTCACTAAGAAAGAAATAGTTTCAAAAAGCTCAGACAAAACTAACAGTAAAACTGTTAAAATCTTAATTTTATAACATCATGGTCCCACAATACAGTGATTATGTTTGATACAGTTCAAATGTACATAATCATACTATGATGATTATTAAACAAAAAAAAATCATTACAAAGGAAACAAGTGGTGCCAAGCACTACAAACCCTGCCCCCTTGGAAACATTTTAACTCTTAACGGACCTCTTCCTCTCAAAACATGAGACTATGGGTTTTACCTTTCAAGGTTGCTCAAGATCAAAGGTCATGGTGTTATTTTGGGGCCTACATATATCTTCTTATCTGTCAACAACACAACAGTACTCAGTTCTGAGTACTTACTGCCAGTCTTTTTGGAGATTCCAACCATTTAAAATCATGTGACTTTGATTTTGATCTTTCAAGGTCATTCAAGATCAAAGGTCATGATGGAATTTTGAAACCCATACCAGGTTTCCTATCTGTCAATAATAGTAAATAAGTCTCTTATCTCCACTTATTTTTGTTGTAATCCATTTGAGTTTTTTAGGTATTGACCAGTGATGCATGGGCTAACCTGAAGTGAAAAATATTTTCCATGATATTTGGGTTGCGGTCGGTCACATCGTTTGTTGTTTGAGATAAACATTAAAATAACCTGGTAAATACACTTTATTAATTGAATTTCCATGAAAGTGACGTACAACGTCAGAAGTAGCCTACGGTATGGAGAGAGCAAGAGAGAAAGTCAAGTTAGGAGAGTGGAAGCTTCGGGAACGTACAAACAAAAAAGTAAGGTTTGGGACACATTTGCTGAGATTTTTTAAAGACGATGAGCAGCTCCCAGTGTTTTTTTTTTCATGGAAACTTAGTTCAAATGGCTCTTAGGGTGTTAGAGGTACCCCTGTCTTAGGTCAACAGTCGGTGGTAATTGAATTTGATTGACATATCACCATGGAATCATTTGCAGTGGAATCTCAAAATGATAGGATGGAATTTTTTCAGCCCTGTCTGTTGCACATGTGACTATATAGTTTTAATTCTTGTGTTAGTGCATTTAATTAATTGGTTATAATTGGGGTGTGAGGGGGATTTTAAGCAATATATTTTACAAGTATTCAGAGAATGCCTAATCTCGCCCCTATTTTGTGCCAATCTCAAGTTTCTATGACAACCTGTTCTTGAATAAGAGCCAATAATGTGATTTTGACCTTTCTGCTAAATGCAACCTTAACCTTTGACCTTTGGCAATATTGATAATTTCATTATATGTATATATACATCAGTGTGTGTAATATTATGATAATATATGCAGTATTGGTGAAGTTATAGCGTGATATATCTATGCTTGACACACACAAACAGTGTTACCGAAGTTAATTTTGACCTCCAGAGATCTTAAAAACTATTGGTTGTAGGTGATAACACCAATGTGAATTGTAGAAATCTTCATTCTGCATCGTTTGGTACCAATCTGAAAGTTCTGTGACCCTCCGTTCTTCAGTTATAACCGATAATGTGACCTTGACCTTTGCCCTTTACTCAAATGGATCATTGCATCTGATGCGCATTCGCTATATGTATATGCCCATGTAATTTCATGGTGACATCTCATTGAGTTATAGCATGATATGTCTCTGTGGACACACACAGACAGACAGACATACGGTGATTACACTAATCTCTCCCAACCAATGTTGGGAAAAAAAAATTTTTTAAAAAGCATCAGGAAAACATCTCAGACCCCAGCTTTAAGTTACACGTGTCTCTAAACATGACGAGTGTTTGGACCCTCTGAAATTACAGTCATATATACAAAGATTTTTCAATTATTTCAATCATTCAATTATTTCAATTTCAATTATTCAAAGATCAAACATTTAAACTGTTACCCATTGTCCACAATGTATATATGTTATTTGTTTCTGTAGTGATAACACTGGTCAGTTTATATTGAATGTAATATAAAAGTTAAAACTGTATCCAACAATATGATTATGGGAATCAGGGTCACTGATTACACTTGATTACAATTTGCCTGTCAAAATTTGTATCAAAATTTTCCAGGATGTTGCTTGAATAGAGCTGCAGAAACTCTCCTGGTGACATCACCATCTCACTGAAGAAAGAAGGAGACAGAGACAGAGAGAGAGAGACAGAGAGAGAGAGAGAGAGAGAGAGAGAGAGAGAGAGAGAGAGAGAGACTGAGGTGAACTCAGGCCTCCTCTGCAGTAGTGTGTGCATTGGAGGTACAAGGAGGGAAGGGCTTGAGTATGAGTGGAGTGTGCATGTGTGTGCGTGTGCATTACTTGGATGGAGAAGGCAATGAGCAGATGCAAGCTTTACATGGTGACAAAGAGACAGCTACACCCTCCCCTTTGTAGGTGGAAGAAAGATGTCTGCTGCTCCCCGTTGGCCTCATTGCAGAAGGGCAGTATGGGAAAGGTGAGACCCAGGGGAGGGATGAAGTCAGCTGAGAGGTCAGACGTGTTATCCACAGAGCTGTATCCTCAGCAGGGAGAGTAAAAATGAGGCAAAAAGTGAAGAATTGGGTGAAAGGGGTGAGGAGGTGGGTGGGTTTAGAACAGTTAGATGGGGAGTTTCTAGGAAATTTTTATTTTTTTTTGTGTTGTTTTTATAAATTACCCTGGGGGTGTTCAATAATTCATGTGAAAGACAGACAGTTAGAAGGCTACGGTCACTAATTAAATTATTATTTGCTGCCCCACCACCACCACCACACACACACACTTTCATGTAAGCATATAACAGCCAGAAAAGCAGGACAAATTAAAGTCTGTGATTTTATTTTTGTACTTGAAAAATGTATTTTCAAAAATATATATCAAATAAATATCAAAAGAAATATAGTTACCCTTAAGGTCAAATAAAATAAAGTAATTATCAGGGATCAGAGGTGGTAAAAGTACCTCTGTACTGATTCAACTTCTTTACTTGAGTAAAAGTAAAGTACAACTTCACAATTGGAATAAAGTAAAAAAGTAAGAAGTAAAACGTTTTCTGCCATGGATGAAATAATACTATAACCAAAATAACCAAACTATATCTTAAAAGTTTCAAAAATATCCAAAAATAAAGCCTTTAAAAGTGAGCTACTATGTAAACAGTTTTTTTGGGGAAAAAAACACAATTGAGATTTAAAAAAAAAAAGATTATTTTGAGATTAAAAGTCAAAATTATGAGGTAACAGTCTAAATTATAAGATGAAGTCATAAATATGAGATACGAAATGGGAAAAAGTCACATTTCTGAGATTTAAAAAAAACCCCACAATGATGAGATCGGACACATACTTATAATATAGAAAGTCACACTTTTTGGTTTTCCCTCTGAAGCAACTAACATCTGTTTAGTTTGAAAAAGTAACAAGACTATTCTGAGAATGTAAGCAGTATGAAGTAGAGATATTTATGAACAAATGTAGGGAGGAAAAGTAAAAAGTTTCCAGAAAAATCTAGTAAAGTACAGATACCTAAAAAAAAAAAAACGAATGAATGAATAAATACATATATATGTATGTATATATATATATATATATATATATATATATATATATATATATATACACACACACACTTAAGTACAATTATACTTCCCACATCTGTCAGGCATGTGCAAGAAAAATTAATTAGTAGATTATGCAGAAGAGTGAGTCAATGTCTGTTATAAAAGTGGACTTTTTTCATGGTAGTGGGAGTGGAGGTGGGTGAAGATTTATGTTTTAATTTGTAGAAACACATAATGTTTGTATCAATGTTTCTGTGTCTGAGTGCTGTAGCTCCACTTTAGTTTCAGTGCAAAACAAGTAAGAAATTGAAATTATTATTATTATTATTATTATTACACAGGATAATAATACATTATTTCTAACAGACCTGCATTAAGCAAAGTAATCGAATGCACAGTAATTATTATTAAAACTTGTTTTCATGTCAGTGTTGAGTCTAAAGCTATAAGCTGAGGTGATTGTCCCTACTGCCATCACGTGTACAGTCTCATGACAACAGGCACAAACTATAACATTCAGTTCTGAGGTGAGTCATCCACTGCAGCTCCTTTTCAGGTTGGGATAATATTATTGTCTATTATTGTCTATGATGTTTCTCACCTGATTCAACATCCATCTCTCCACTGCAGTTGGTCTAGATCAAGGGTCTCAAAGTTTGTTGTTTGTTTGTTTGTCTGTCTGTCAGCAGCATTATGTAAAGGGTTCTGAACAGATTTTGATAATATTTTCAGGATGTGTTGGGAGTGTCACGAGGAACAAATGATTACATTTTGGTGGAGATCCGAAGAGATCCTAGATTCTGGATCACTTTGAAATTTTACATTGTGGTAAATGGAGAATATATTTCAAAGTGATCCAGAGTCCAGGATCTCTTCGGATCTCCACCAAAATGTAATCATTTGTTCCTTATGACACTCCCAATACATCCTGAAAATGTTATCAAAATCCGTTCAGAACTTTTGCATAATCCTTGCGGACAGACAGACATAGAAACAAACAAAGTGAAAAACAAACTGACTTGAAATAGTTTGAACTTAAAACAGTCCTGAGACTAAATTACCTAAGGAGGAAGAACAGTATAAAGTCAGTACAGAAATCCAACAGACCTCTCTGGATGTGAGAGCTTATTTCAGATGAACAAAAAGACAGTGGAAGCATGTGTTGTGGTCAGATAAGTCCACGTTCCAGCTTGCACATGTCAGGACAGGTAAAAAAAAAAAGAAAAGAAAAAAAAGACAACTGATAACAGTGTGTATAAAAATAGGCCTCCCACTCCGAGGCTGTTATCAACAGAAAGTTGAACCATTAACCACATTTAAAAACCTTACCTGTGATGGTCTGGGGTTGCATCGGTGCCCACATGCTGGGCCTGTGTATGTATGTATACATATATATACACATATATATATATATATATATATATATATATATATATATATATATATATATATATATATATATATATATATATATATATATATATATATATATATATATATATATATACACACATATATATATATATATATATATATATATATATATATATATATATATATATATATACGTGTGTGAGGGTATCAGTCATGTGAAGTAATGTAGTAGAAATGTACACAGACGTTTACTGACATCAGGTCTTCACAGTCACAGAGTATGTTATGACAACAGAAGTCCATCCACTGTGGATTGTTGAGTAGCTGCAGGGTTGTGCAGAAGTTTAAGACCACCTTTAGCTTTGTTGTTTTTGAGGGTTGAAATAAAAATACACATTTAGCACTCGTTTTCTTTTTTTTCCCAGATACTACAAGTAAATACAGGAGATATATGCACAGCCTTAAAAAATATAATAAAAATCTAATTAGAATGGGTTGTAAAGATTAAAGTTACTATTTAGTGTGGACCCCTCTCTCTCTCACACACACACACACACACACACACACACACACACATTCGTTCACATGTCTCATGAGGACCAAGTTTGTAATCAAGTAGACATTGCATAGTGGTTTTTTAATAATAAAATTTAAATAATAATGATAAACACATTTAAATTAAAAAATAAAATAAAATAAATGAAGAAATAATATATAAAATACACAATATTAATAATCATTTAAAAATATAATACATAAATAAAAAATATAATACATAAATAAAAAATAAAAAATTTAAATAAATATATATTTTTAAAAATACATAAAAATAAATCTTTTTTTCTTTAAAGTAAACATGTTTGGCTTTGTACCTGTTTCTCCCATCCTTTATGGCACAGGTGTCAAACTCCAGTCCTCGAGGGCCGGTGTCCTGCATGTTTTAGATATTTCCCTCTTCCATGTGATTCAGTTTAACCCTTTAACTCCTGAGAACTAACAAAATAATTGGTAACAGGAGCAAAGTTAGACACAAATGGCAGAAAATCAAAGAAAAATACTACAACCCCCCCCCCAAAAAAAATTTAGAAAAATAAACAAAATGAGCAACAAAAACTAAGAAATATTTACAAAATGACAAATAATGTGGAAAATTTAGAAAAAAAAATACTAAAGAAGAAAACTACTATTGAAATTTGGTCCCAGCAATTTTAATTTTGCCTTTAAAAAATGTTTAAATAAAATAAAATAAAAAACTTGCTTTTTGGCACCTTGTCCATCCATGCACAAAACTAAAAGGAAAATTGTTCAATTTTTCCTCAATATTTAAACTAAATCATCCATTCAGAATGCATCAGCACTGACACATAAAGAGTTAATAATCAGTTCCTCATCAGACTAATAATGATGTAATGGCCTCCAGGTGTAATGGAAGAGGGAAACATCTAAAACATGCAGGACACCGGCCCTCGAGGACCACAGTTTGACACCCCTGCTTTATGGGGACTTCAGGAAAAAAGTAATTCATGTATTTATAGGGCCACATCATAGTCAGGACCTTTATTTTATATTTGAACCTTGTGGGGACCTGAATTTTGGTCTTCATACTGTCAGAGGTCCCCATGGTGTGACTGTGTAAACACACCAATGTCCCCATAAAGATAGGAATACAAGGACACACACACACACCATGCCTCAAGAGGAATGCATGAAAGAAATATAATGTAAAAAAAAAAAAAAAAAAAAAAAAAAAAAAAAAAATATATATATATATATATATATATATATATATATATATATATATATATATATATATATATATATATATATATATATATATATATATATATATTTGTATCAGAGGTCAGGGGTCACGTGTTTTGTTCAAGTGCAGCTGGTTCTCTCAAATGCTCTTACCTGTGTCTATTCTCCAGCTGAAAGACTGTGTCCTCAGTCACCAAATGACCCCACTGCTCTAAAAACACTGTATTTTTAGAGCAACAGGAAATAATTTTTTTTTGTCCTTGGTTCCTTATTTGCTCATTCAGTATCAAGTATTTCTGCACTGCACAAACTTTGTCACACAACAAAACAAAATTAACAAAAACAGCCAAAGTGATCAATAAAAATGAACAAAAAATGAATAAACCAACAAAATAATAAGTAACATGAACACACACACACATACACAAATGGAACAAAATTGAAGAAAAATTTTGAAAAAAACAAAACAAAATAAGCAACAAAATGAACCAAAAAATGAATAAATATTTACAAAATAACAAATGGCATGAAAAAATTTGCAGAACAATTAAGTAAAAAAAATTGAAAGAAAGAACTTGCATTGTAATTTGGTTCCAATGGTTTAGTTTTGGCTTTTTCTGTTTTTGAAATCAGTTGCTTTTTGACACCTGTTTATTTCCATAGCTCAGTTCCATGAACAAAACTCAATAAAAACACAGATTAAAAATAAATAAATTCTGAATATTTAAACTAAACAATCTATACAGAATGCATCAACGCTGACACATCATTGGTTAAAGGGTTAAAATGTGTTTTGTGGCATACAGTATATTTAAGTTATTTTGTCATATACTGACTTTTTCCCTTGTTTGTATAAATTGTGAAAATTTGAAGTTTTGTTGCATTATTTTTTAAATACACACATACCTACTATGTGTATAGGTGTGTATGTACGTATGTGTAGTACATAAATCCATATGTAGTTATGTACATACAATGAAATTGTTGTGTTATTAAAATTATTTGGTTGTAATGTGGAATTAATCACCTATCTACTACACACACATACATACAGAGTACATACAAGGTTAGAAACTGCACTTTTTACTCATTTCACTGTTCTTCAAATTACCTGCAAATTAAATAAACTGTCTTTACCAATGAATTGTCTCGTCCTGTCTCGTCATCTGAACCTGCTTTATCCTCACTAGGGTCGTAGGGGTCTGTGGGGGCCTAATCCAGCTACAATGGGTGAAAGCAGGGTACACTCTGTATGAGTCACCAGTTCATAGCAGGGCTGAACATGTATATAGACAAACAACCACTCTCACATTCACACCTATGGGCAATTTAGATTCCAGTGAATTGTGAGACTGTTTATTTACCATTGATTGGTTGATTTAACACATTTCTCTTTTACTTTACTTGCTTACTTTTTATGCTGCAGTTACAAGTTATCACAGTGTTTCAGGTACAACAAAAAAAATAACAGGAAATGTGAGGAAAAAAATGTCAAAGTGTTAGTTTGAAGTTTAATCAGGCATAAGTGACAATATTTGTGAGGGTGCAATATGACGGTGAATGTTGTGTATTTTTATTTCAATCCCACAACTGACAGTTGCTGAACAATGACATTAATACAATGGTATTTAGGAAAATACAGAATTTACTGTGTTGTGTTATTGGGTTTTGTTTGTTTGTTTGTTTGTTTTTGGTTAATGCTAGTTCTCTATAATAGCCACTGATACTGTATACTGGGACATAGTTGAGCCTTTCAGTGGCTCAGACTCTGTATTATAAAAGCTCATCCTTGGACAGTTAAGTGTTTCATATTTGCAATGCATACATACATACATATATATATATATATATATATATATATATATATATATATATATATATATATATATATATATTATATATATATATATATATATATATATACTGTATGTACCTGGCAGGTTCACTGTAAAAAGCATGTGATATGGATACTGGCCAGAAGATGTCACTCCACAACAGGAAACCAAGTCCAGTTTATGCGCTCACATTCAGGCTGTTTGCACACCATATTTAT